>JBBPBX010056062.1:8840-22893 GCA_038048925.1 Garcialebias charrua
CATAACACGCCCACCCGCGGCTGACAAGCCAACAAGTCATTAACATTATTAACATACACACCAATTTTATTTTTTTGTTATTTCTTTTCACATCACTGAATCCATTAAATTCTTTATCCTCGGTGTCGCTTGCAAACAGCTCAGCAGGAAGATGAAGCACAGTCTCCTCCTCCTCTACGGGGCTGTCGTCAGATTCCACATCAGTCCCAGTTATTTTGGCCTTTCTGAATCCCGACACAGGATGGTTTCAGTTGTCAGTGAAGTCCACGCTTTGTCGATCCATCCAAGGACTTGCTGGAAAGTTGCATGGCGCATCCGTCCGGTAGCTGTGACAGAGTGCTCTCCATCCACTCCTCCCACTGGCGACACAAGGCTGCCTTAAAGCTCCGGTTCACGGAGATGTCGAGAGGCTGGAGTACTTTTGTTAAGCCTCCTGGGATGATGGCAGGTATGGAGTTGCAAGCTTTTATTTTGTCTTTGAATTGCGGTGTTATGTGCGTGCGCACACTGTCCATCACGAGCAGGGCTTTGTGTGTTTTAAAGAAGCCACCAGGACGCTTAGTGTAGCACCTTGTCAGCCAAATGTTCATCATTTCCTGATCCATCCAACCTTTCTCATTCACTGCCACAACTGTGCTGGAGGGGAATTCATCTTTCGGCAAAATTTTATGTTTGAAAATGACTGTCGGTGGCATGTTCGATCCATCTCCACAACATGCCAGCACCACTGTGAAGTGTAATTTGTCATGACCAGTTCTATATTGACACTTTTCTGTGCAACACTTGGGCCCATGGGGATGTCAAACGTGAGGGGGACCTCGTCCATGTTAATGAAGTGATCCGGTGACATGCTGTGCTCCGCTACATGCTTCTTAACGAACTCACGGAAAGTGTCGACCTTCTCTTGAAAGTCTACTGGCGGCTTCTGACACACAGTTGTCCGTGCTCTGATGGAGAGGCAGTTCTGTTGCATAAAGCGATAACACCAAGAAGGTCCACCAGCAAAATCATTCATTTTCATCTCTGTGGCAACGGCCGTGGCGTGGAGACGTAACTGGACCGTCGACAAACCTCTCCCAGCAGCGCGTTCTTCCAGCACCCATCTGTGCACTCGCTCCTCCAGCTCTGGCCACCCTGCTTTCATCCCACGATTAGCTTTCTTTGTTTGTTTTTTTCATCACAGTTAGAGTGACCTCTGCTTTTCGTCAGTCCCTCACAAGCTTCTCACTCACTCCAAACTTTCTTTCTGCTGCTCGATTGCCATTTTCGGCCACATATTTTATTACCAGCAATTTATAATCAGCAGAATAGGATCTTCTTTTTGGCTGCATTTTACTACCGTTATGCTTTTCTCTGTTGTCTTCTCTGTACTTGCTTAGCGAATGTTTGGCAGGAGGGTGGCGTAGGCTTATTGGTACAGGAACAACATACACGTTAGTCTACTGTGAAAAGTCTAGAGGGCCTCTCACGCCTCTAGTGGCTGCAAATAGTACTGCTTACTCTGGTTCATGTCAGTCTGCATCAGGGGTCTGCAACCTGCGGCTCTGGAGCCACATGCGGCTCTTTGGTCCCTCTGCAGCAGCTCTTTCGAGCTTTGATCAAAACTGAAATGGTCGTTATACAAACAACAAAAACCGACTAGTTCCAGCAGTTTTTCTGTCATTTCATTTGCAAATACTGTATGTGAATATTGGGACAAGTACAAGGAGTAAAAGTTTAACTTTATGCTTTATTTCTATACCTAATTCATTTTTCCACAATTAAAAAAATACCTAGGTTTGTATAGATCATAGTTTTTATTAATTAACAAACCCTCTATTTAAAAGAATCTGTTTTTTTTTCCATTTGTCTTAAACTGTAAATATTAAAATTATTCGTTATTTTATTTTTATAATGTCACCCTTAGTGGCCACAAAACCCCCTTCCAACAAACCTAAAGTGGCCCATGGGCCATCAGTTGATAACCACAGTCGTAGCCTGTTGCGGCTCCGAACACTTTTAATCTATTGAACAAAGGCGTAAAATGGCTCTTTTGATCATGAAGGTTGCAGACCCCTGGTCTGCATGAACAGACAAAGCGTCTGTCAAAAATTGCATCATGAATATGGGAAGAAAAAAAAGTTGCAGGACTGGCAAAACTATTAATAAAACTGCAACTTATAGTCCGGAAAATACGGTACTACCTACAAATCTAAAAAAGCTAAGTCTGGTCCTCTGGACATTCAAAAAACAAAATAAAGCAAAAAACCTGAAGAAATGTTCCGTCTTTCATCCGAAAGACTTCCTCAGTCTGACCTACAAATGTTTTTAAGGCCTTGACAGAGTCAGCAGTATCTGAAGGTGGCTAGCTCTGCTCACTTTGGCACATGAAGTAAGCGATCAGCTGACCGTTGCAAATCATCAGAAACAGGCCACTGCCTGAAGATAAAAAAAAAGAAAAAGGTTTGGAGAATTAAAAAGCGACATTGTGACAACACGCAGGTAAAATAGCCAGCGATGCTCATTTACCTAAAGCCAGCCACCACTGCCACACCATGGGAAACTCCAACATGACTGCAAACGTAACAAAAACATGCTATTGCTCAACAGATGCAGTCATGTAAGCACATACGTGTGGGATTGATTAGGTTCCCGCTCACCCAGACTGGTGATTATTACATGTAGAAGTGTGACGGTGAGAGCGTAGTCCCAAACCTGCCTCTTCACCACTGCAGCAAACAGAATGCCACTACAGAAGTAGGTGAGCTCCAATGAGATGAGGTTGACTGAAGAAGACAGAAAACGAGGCTGAAACTCGTCGCGGCTGACGGCGGTCACACAAGATGTGCTGCATATGCTCACCCAGATATTCGGAGTTGGATTCGACAGGTTCTGTCTCGAAGTCGAAGAGAATCATTCCATCAAAGTGATCCAACCTAAACAAGAAGTGATTCATAATGAATGCTACATATAATTGTGTCAGCTTTGTCTTCAAATGGATCTTGAGATCAGTGGGGAAAGTGATGTCAATAACACAAGCCTGACTTGGTTTTTTTGTTTTGTTTTAGTGTAACCGAGCACGTGTCTTTAACCAAAACGATTACTGGTACCTGAAGGCGCCGAAGCAAACACTCCCGATCATGTAGAAGAGGGAGTAAAATATGATCAGGCACAGCAGCAGATTGAGAAGAACCGTCTGTGAAACAATAAGGAAAAAGAGAGGTGGTTGTTATTTCACTCAATTCAAATTCAAATAGAAAAATACTTCATTCACTTGTTCAAAAAAGCTTTCAGTGTGTAACTTATTACTTTTGGTATTTTAGTATGTACCATTTTTTATTTCTATTGCCTTCTTTTATTACTGTTGTTTTTTATTCTATTTTCATTGATTTATTGTTCCAGTTTATTCATCTTTTTATCCTGTTAAGCACCTTGGTCAATGCAAGGCATTGTAGGAAGGTGCTATACAAATAAAGTTTATTATTACAGTATTATTATTATTATTATTTATTCATCCCAGAGGTAAATGAAATGTTGAAACTCATCATCCTGGATTCATGAAAGAGTTGTTCTAGATGCTGTGGGCAGGAAGGATCTCCTGTAGTGGTCTGTCTTACAACAGATCTGAAGAAGACTGATTGAAGACACTGTTGTTGTATGACAGTCTGATGAAGAGGATGCTGAGGGTTGTCTATGATGTTCTTCATTTGATGAAAAATCCTTCTTTGGACAATCATCTCCAAAGGTTCTAGAGGAGTCCCCAGAACTGAGCCAGTCTTCTTTATGAGCTTGTTGATCTTTTTTAAGTCACTTGCTCTGGTGCTGCTACCCCAGCAGATGATGGAAGAAGAGATAACTCTACAACAGACTTATAGAAGATGCAGCATCTTGCTGCAAACACTGAAGGACTTCAGCTTCCTCAAGAAGTACAGTCTGCTCTGTCCCTTCTTGTAGACGCTTCACTGTTGCATCTCCAGTCCAGTTTGTTGTCCAGGTGAACTCCAAGGTATTTGTAGTTCTCCACCACCTCCACTTCTTCTTCCATGATGGAAATAGTGTTGGACCTGTTCATGTTTCTCCTGAAATCTACAATCCTCTCCTTTGTTTTGTTCACGTTCAAGATGAGAGGATTGTTTCCACACCATGCCACAAAGTGGTCCACCAGTTCCCTGTACTCAGCTTCTTGTCCATCTCTGATGCACCCGACCACTGCAGAGTCATCTGGATATTTCTGCAGATGACAGGGGTCTGTTTTGTACTGGAAATCTGAGGTGTACAGAGTGAAAAGGAATGGTGAGAGTACAGTACCCTGTGGTTCTCCTGAGCTATGACCACCTGGTTAGACACACAACCATTCAGTCTCACAAACTGTGGTCTGTTTGTCAGGTAGTCTTTGATCCAGGTGATTGTTGAGGCCTCCACCTGAGTCTTCTGGAGTTTCTGACAATTCAAATCAGGCTGGATTGTGTTCAATGAACTGGAGAAATCAAAGAACATGACTCTCACAGAGCTGTCTGCCTTTTCTACATGACAGGGAGTTTGTTAAAGAAGGTGTATGATGGCATCTTCAAGTCCATGCCGATAAGCAAACTGCAGTGGGTCCTGACATGTGCTTGTTTGTTTAGTCAGGTGGACCAACAGAAGTCTCTCTAGGACCTTCATGATGTGGGATGTCAGGGCAACAGGTGTATAGTCCAGATGGGTGAGGTTTATCTGGTACTGGAACAAAGTTGGAGGTTTTCCACAACACTGGAACCTTCTCCTGGGTCAGGCTAAGGTTGAAGAGGTGCTGCAGAACCCCACAGAGCTGCTCTGCACAGACCTTCAGGACTCTGGGACTGACACCATCTGGACCTGCAGCCTTATTCTGGTTCAGGCTCTCCAGCTTCTCTAAAGACTTCTATTAAAAAAGCACTCATTTTACTTTAAAGCCCCAACCATTACCTGCAAAAGCCCCATCTGTGAGTAATAAGTCAAACGATGTAAAAAACCAGTTGAAGATGGCACAATCTGGGGTGAGAACAGGGAATAGGTGAGAGAGAGGTGGAGTTTGAAAGAAGAGTACGGTAATGGAAGTCAGCAGACAGAGTACAAGAGGGAGGCTGGTGGAACAGTGAGGCTATGAGGAGCAGAGGTCACAAAGGTGCAGGACACCGTAACACCCACCAAGCAAGAGACAAAGCATGAAGATCAGGGAACTCTGCACACAGGTCTGAGACAAACATGTAGAGAAGTACAAATCAGGGTTGTTATACAAAAATGTGAAACCCTAAAAATCCCACAAATGGGCTCCACCCTGTTCAACAACCTTTAAATGGTTATTGGCCTGGAAAGAAAACAACAAAAGACAATTTGGAATTTCATCAGAAGACGTGTGTGCTGTGGACAAGTCTAATTTATTTATAAAGCCCATTTAGAAACAGCAACTGCTATCAAAGGGCTTAGCAATTAAAATTGATGGCAGTAATTTAAATAAAAAATAATTAATAGCATCAAAGTAAAAACACAAAACAATCAAATACTAAATCAAGTCACACTGTGTTGAAAGTCAGAAAACATGTGTTTTTAAAAGAGATTTAAAATACAGGAAGTGAAGTGGCTTGTATTTTGGGGGGCAGATTGTTCAAAAGTGTAGGGCCCGTAACTGAAAAGGCCTGGGTGGGTGGAAGTGGGCAAGTAGGCACTTAAAGGTCAACAGAAGCATTTTAAAATCTATTCTGACACGTATGAGGGAGCCAGTGAAGGGAGGACAATACTGGTGAAATGTGCTCAAAATGGTTTGGTCAGATGGGACCAAACTCAAACTTTAAGGCCATCGAGGACAAAACGCATCACTGTGTCTGAGGCAAATCAACCACTTGTGAGAACGTGATCCCTACAGGGAAGCACGGTGGTGGCAGCCTCATGATATGTGGGATGTTTGTTTTTTTTCATCAGCAGCATCAAAAACTGGTCAAAGTTGAATAAAAGATGGACAGAGAAAAGAAAGAATAGAAAACAGAAAAACGTGTTTGAATCTTCTAGAGGTTTGAGATGAACACAGGAAAAAGCCAGAAGAAGATGTGCACCTGTTGAAATAACACTGAACTAAACACTCCAGAGGTTTCGGAAATGGTCTGAGTCCAGACCTCCATTCAGCTGAAACTTTCTGGAGTTGATTTATTTGTACAGGAGAGGTGCCACTTCAGCTGGATCCGAACCGTACCTGAAGAAAAAAACTACTGAAAGAGTATTTCTTATAATCCAAATTAAGCAGCCAATCAAACCCCAGACAGCAAAAGATAAATATTATCAAGGGGGCAAATATACTTCTGCAACCAACTCGATGTTTTTCATCTCGATTACCAGTGAGCTTCCAGGCTTTAAAGCTGCTGGACCACAAACCAGAAGGTTTTGCATCACATTGGCAGAAGAACATCGTCCTCCGGTCCGGCCCAGTTCGTTGACTGGTTGTGGACCCGGACACCATCGCAGCTCGTTTTATTGATAAACTCGCAGCCTGGAGCAACGGATCTGGAGCTCTTACCTTCGAATCGCCTTTGAATGCCATCTCATGATTGTGCGTGTTTGCAGAGATTGAAGCAGATTAGCTGCAGCTCGACCCGGTTATCCTCCAGAACCTGTGTGGGCTCGCGGCGCCCCCTGGCGGCGGAGCGCGGAACTCCGAGCAACGCTGCTGCTTTTTTGCACCCAAAAATGAACTCATTTCACCTCGATTCGAGTCTTTTGTTGACAGGAGGGGGGACATACTTCCACTAAATTTACTCAAGACGAACTGTCACAGGCGCTGATTGGATTTATTACATTCAATGCGCTTTCTTCTTGTCCGAGGACCGAACATGAGGAGAAATCCGCCCTATGGCGGAGGGAATGCTGCAGTTTTATGATGAACAATTCAAATCTGCCAAGAGACACAAAGATAACTTCATATGAAGGTGAATAAAATGATGGCGTCACGTGAAAGCATCAACCGTTATGTTTAGCACCTTAACGGCACGAAAATATACAAAACATCACACTAGAATACAAAAAAGTAATCCCCATTGACGTTCGTTGCTCTAGAAGCGTTCGCGCGTGCAGGGTTCCTGTATCTTCTCGTGCAAACACGTCACTTTGTTTTTTATTTTTTTTATTCCTGAACTGATGACGAAAACAATAATAGCCGCTTGTCGTCGGAGCACACTGATGAGAAATACCTGTACGGTGTAAACGGAAACGTTAAAAAAAAATAAAGTGCACGAGGAACCGACCGCTCCTCCGCGGTTAATGGAGACACTGCGCTCCATGGACACTTCTTGTTGGAGGAGGAGTGGGTTAGCATAGTTTACGCTGTTTCGAGAGGCAATAGGTGAAATATGAGCCCGACAGCACCGAGCACTGTTCGTTAAATCGCCACCGGGCTCACTTTCCGTCGTGCCGCGGGCGCGCGCAGGCCGCCGGTGGCGAACCGAACTTTTTTTTTTTCTTCCGAGATCCCCCAAACTTGTCAGGCGAGCGCACCTTCTGCGCATGCGCACCGTTCTTATCCAGCAGCTCTAAATAAGAGTTAAAACAGAAACGAGGTGAGTTCCACAATTTCTCTCAGATTACGACCGTTAATGCTCTTTTGTTCTTGTGAACGTGGACGAAAAAAATTAAATCCCCGGTGCTTTTTGCCGTGCGAATTATAGTGTTTGATTTTATTATTTCCACTCTGATTTTTAAACGGCGAGAATAAATCGGTTTTTTTTTTAAGTTTCTATAGAAGATTTTTTTTAAACATTTATGTTGAAGCTCCTAACAGCAGCGCTGCTAATGATTTTCTGTGAAAATTTAGCGTTTTGCAAACGCGTTTTCTTATTGTTATTAGCCGGTAAACTTATTTATTACAGATTGTCCTTAGCTGGCTGCATCCAGTCACAATGCTACACACGGCTAGCTGGGTAGCAGTGCTCCGTCCGTTTGAACGGAGCGGTGGTGTATCGAACAAATGTACCCCCGCAGTAAAAAGCATCCTTCTTACAAGGAAGCACATTTCGAGGCACTTTCCAGTAATAAAACGCACTGTTTGCGGCTGCAGATAAACACAAGCCCGTTTATCACGTTTGGCTTTCATTCAATGAATTTGTGAAAACGACTGCCTTGAAAGACGCTTCCTACAAGGCGGGGGATACCTTTTTCGGCACAACACCGGCGCTAGCCGACGTTAGCTTAAAACGTAGCTACCCGGGCTGACATTCCGTGACAAGGGGAAAGTAAAGAAAAACGAGCAGAGTGAATGAAAACACTCAGTCAGAAAATTACACGACGACCGTTCGCTTTTGTTCGACATGTAGCGATGTTGCGCAGTTTGTATAAATGTGTAACTTTAGTAATTAACATAGTTTAAACGTGTTGGTGGCCTCTTCTTATGCTCCGCCATTTTGTAGGCGAATGCTAATCATGGGCGCTTCAACATACACTTTGTTTATGGCTAGAGTCTAAAACTGAGGCTTCAGGTGCAAAGTCATGCTTAACCAAGACTCTTTAGCACTGATTGTTGTTTACTTTGCGCAGGATTGTGACCTCTGAACAAGCCGAAAATATAACCTTAATTCAGTGTTGAAGATGCGTCACGTCTAAAACGTTTTATCGCAATAAAATGTGTTTCGAAACGCATATAAGTTTGTGCAGCCGGTGCAGAAAACAATGTTCTTCTTGTAATGAATGACCAGACGACCCTCTCCCTTGCTCCTAACCAGACAAGCAGTCGTTTTCAGTAGATACCGTTAAAACAAGGAAAAGATGAACTTCTGCGGTTAACTCAAAGTTGAGACACATTTTCTTCTGGTTGTCAACGATAGTGGTACATGTTTACCCCAACGGGCTCGTTTGTTTTCGTATTTTCCCGTTATTTGGCCGGCAAAACAACATTATTATTGAGTGTTTTGTCTGAAATCGAAGTGCACGGTGTGCCCTGCAAGCCGACGCGCAGTCGCCACCTGGCGGTGATGCAGCGTACTGCAGGCAGAAACATGAAAACAAACGAAAAGCTGCCTCACGGTTACACTTTCATACAGTGTTGTAGAGGTGGGACCAAGTCACTGTGTTGCAAGTCCGAGTCAAGTCTTTGACCTCAAGTCCTAGTCAAGTCTCAAGTCTTTGACCTCAAGTCCTAGTCAAGTCTTTGATCTCAAGTCCTAGTCAAGTCAAGACAGTCCAAGTCAAGTCTCAAATCTTTGACCTCAAGTCCTAGTCAAGTCTCAAGTCTTTGACCTCAAGACCGAGTCAAGTCTCAAGTCTTTGACCTCAAGACCGAGTCAAGTCTCAAGTCTTTGACCTCAAGTCCTAGTCAAGTCTCAAATCTTTGACCTCAAGTCCTAGTCAAGTCTCAAGTCTTTGACCTCAAGTCCTAGTCAAGTCAAGACAGTCCAAGTCAAGTCTCAAATCTTTGACCTCAAGTCCTAGTCAAGTCTCAAGTCTTTGACCTCAAGACCGAGTCAAGTCTCAAGTCTTTGACCTCAAGACCGAGTCAAGTCTCAAGTCTTTGACCTCAAGTCCGAGTCAAGTCTCAAGTCTTTGACCTCAAGTCCTAGTCAAGTCTCAAGTCTTTGACCTCAAGTCCGAGTCAAGTCTCAAGTCTTTGACCTCAAGTCCTAGTCAAGTCTCAAGTCTTTGACCTCAAGTCCTAGTCAAGTCTCAAGTCTTTGACCTCAAGTCCTAGTCAAGTCTCAAGTCTTTGACCTCAAGTCCTAGTCAAGTCTCAAGTCTTTGACCTCAAGTCCTAGTCAAGTCTCAAGTCTTTGACCTCAAGTCCTAGTCAAGTCTCAAGTCTTTGACCTCAAGTCCTAGTCAAGTCTCAAGTCTTTGACCTCAAGTCCTAGTCAAGTCTCAAGTCTTTGACCTCAAGTCCTAGTCAAGTCTCAAGTCTTTGACCTCAAGTCCTAGTCAAGTCTCAAGTCTTTGACCTCAAGTCCTAGTCAAGTCTCAAGTCTTTGACCTCAAGTCCTAGTCAAGTCTCAAGTCTTTGACCTCAAGTCCTAGTCAAGTCTCAAGTCTTTGACCTCAAGTCCTAGTCAAGTCTCAAGTCTTTGACCTCAAGTCCTAGTCAAGTCTCAAGTCTTTGACCTCAAGTCCTAGTCAAGTCTCAAGTCTTTGACCTCAAGTCCTAGTCAAGTCTCAAGTCTTTGACCTCAAGTCCTAGTCAAGTCTCAAGTCTTTGACCTCAAGTCCTAGTCAAGTCTCAAGTCTTTGACCTCAAGTCCTAGTCAAGTCTCAAGTCTTTGACCTCAAGTCCTAGTCAAGTCTCAAGTCTTTGACCTCAAGTCCTAGTCAAGTCTCAAGTCTTTGACCTCAAGTCCTAGTCAAGTCTCAAGTCTTTGACCTCAAGTCCTAGTCAAGTCTCAAGTCTTTGACCTCAAGTCCTAGTCAAGTCTCAAGTCTTTGACCTCAAGTCCTAGTCAAGTCTCAAGTCTTTGACCTCAAGTCCTAGTCAAGTCTCAAGTCTTTGACCTCAAGTCCTAGTCAAGTCTCAAGTCTTTGACCTCAAGTCCAAGTCAAGTCTCAAGTCTTTGACCTCAAGTCTGAGTCAAGTCTTTGACCTCAAGTTTGAGTCAAGTCTTTGACATCAAGTCTTAGTCAAGTCTCAAGTCTTTGACCTCAAGTCCTAGTCAAGTCTTTGACCTCAAGTCCGAGTCAAGTCTCAAGTCTTTGACCTCAAGTCCGAGTCATGTCTCAAGTCTTTGACCTCAAGTCCGAGTCAAGTCTCAAGTCTTTGACCTCAAGTCCGAGTCAAGTCTCAAGTCTTTGACCTCAAGTCCGAGTCAAGTCTCAAGTCTTTGACATCAAGTCCTAGTCAAGTCTAAAGTCTTTGCCCTCAAGTCCTAGTCAAGTCTCAAGTCTTTGACATCAAGTCTCAAGTCTTTGACATCAAGTCCTAGTCAAGTCTCAAGTTTTTGACCTCAAGTCCTAGTCAAGTCTCAAGTCTTTGACCTCAAGTCCTAGTCAAGTCTCAAGTCAAGACGGTTCAAGTCAAGTCTCAAGTCTTTGACCTCAAGTCCTAGTCAAGTCTCAAGTCAAGACGGTTCAAGTCAAGTCTCAAGTCAAGACAGTTCAAGTCAAGTCTCAAGTCAAGACAGGCAAAAGTCGAGTCAAGTCTCAAGTCAGGAACTTTTAATTTCAAGTCATTTCGAGTCGTTCTCTCCCCCCCTTGTTTATCATTTGCAATTATACGTAAAATGTAAATAATAGACCATTTGTTCTTTTTAAAATCTGTATTCATCTCAAAAGATAGAACATGTGCAGCTGAACACAACGTATAATTTTTTTAAAAAAAATTGGACCTCTTTATTCTGCAGTTCTGTTAACCTAGCCCGGAGTACACATGCTAACACGAAGTTAGCTAAAGTCAACTATCTCACAGCAAAAGTAAAGTGCTACCTACCGATCTTTGTGAAGCTTCAAATGCCGGACAAAGTTGGACGTCGTGGAATCTCTATCCGATATTTTCTTATTGCATGTTTTACAAGTTGCAGTTCGTTTTTTATTTGAATGTTCATAACCCATGTACCCAGGGGCGTAACTTTAGGTCTAACATTGGGGGGGTTGTGATTAACAATAAACACGAAAAAATTGTACACTATACGCTTCAGTGTTTAATACGCGTCATCTCTTCTTCTTCTTCTTCGATGGTGTTTACTGGCAGTTTACAAACTCAGTGCATTACCGCCATCAACTGGACGGAGATGTAATTCAAGAGTCTACTTTCAACAAAAAATAAATAAATTAATTAATTAATTAATTAATTAAAATAAAATTAAATCCTTTCAGCTAATTTTGTAACTTTCAAATATTTAACAAATGCTTTAGTTATAACCTGTGACTGATTTTTCTTCAATAAAGTAACCATTGTCACCGAACTCCCCATTACCCTTTCCAGTGCCTTCCTCTCTTTATTATATTTCTTACAATAAATCAACACATGTTCCACTCCTTCCAGTACCCCACAATTAGAGCAGTCACCTGATGGATGTTTTCCTATTATCTTTAGACCACTATTTAATGTAGTGTGCCCAAGCACTTTGAGATTTTTATTAATGAAAAGTGCGGTATAAATTGAATTTATTATTATTATTATTATTATTAATCCTCAACTTAATCCATACTTCCTCTCTCCTAGACATTAAACTACTATCGTCACTTAGGAGTACCTCCTTCTGTATGTTATGTAAATGTCTTCCTCTTTCCTCTAAATCCCACCTCTCCTGCCACATATCATTTATTTTATCTTTAACAATTATTTTTATTTCTGCTTTACTTAATGGGACATCATATTCAATTTCTCTTGCTGTATACGCGTCATCTCCACGCGACGCGTCAGCTTTGTCCTGATCAAGATGGCGGCGACAGGACCCAGCTAGTACGAAGAACTTCACAAAGAAACACGGTAAAAACAATTATTTCTTTGCGAGAAAAAATATATTACTAAGCTGACTTTATAGAAGACGTGTTCTTGAGTTTAACTAAATGTTCAAATCGGCTGGATTTAAAAAAAAAAGTTCGCTGATTTTTATGCAGGCGCCAGGCGGGTCAAACCGGACGCTTTCTTTCTTTAAATTTAGCTAAATAAACGCTTAAAAATATACAGTATTTCTTCGCTGACTTATGGGTGATAGTAGACGTACTCCTGAGTTTGACGAAATGTTCAAATCAGCTGGATTTAAAAAAAAAAAAGTTCGCTGAATTTTATGCAGGCGCCAGGCGGGTCAAACCGGAGCTTTGTTTCTTTAAATTTAGTTAAATAAACGCTTAAAAAATATATTTCTTACCTCACTACAGCAGATGGGCTCCTGAGCTGAACCAAATGTGAAATCAGCTTGATTTAAAAATCCGCGGTGTGGTTTATGAGTGGTATCTTGCAAACAAAAACAGCGAACCTCACAGCTAATAGCAGCTACATCCATAGCAAGGGGCGGGCAGCGACAGAGTCAGTCCGACCAAAGGAGGCCTTTTTCGAACACATGCATGTAGAAACTTCTGGGCAACTTCATGAGCAGCTCCGTGACTCACGTGACTTCCTGTAGCCGGTGAGATGGGTGATACCAAATTATTTGCAGGGGAGGGGGTCAGTCCTCAGGGAGTTTGTTAAAAACATGCAGCAATTTTACTAAAAAATTTGAATGAATAAAGAAAATCAATTATTGATGTAAGATATGTATAATGACGAAATGATTTCATTTTATTGGGGGGGTTAAATGACCGGATCAAATTATTGGGGGGGTCAAAACCCCCCTAACCCCCGTGTAAATTACGCCTATGCGTACCCAAAATAAATTACTCGCGGAAGCATATTGGAGCGTTTATTCCGTCTTTAGTTCCCTCAGCCCTGTAGCCTTGCCTTTTTTTTTCAATTGTCTAAATCCTTTAATTTGATTGGTTGTGCTGCAGCTACGCACACACATACATACGGAGTGTGGAAAAACAGATGCCCAGTCTGCGCCTGTTAATACGGAACGAGTAAAATTAATTAATGGGGCCACTTTATAACGTGTTTTAAATTTTTGACTTGACTAAAATATCAAGTCTTTTCAAGTAAACAGCTTCAAGTCAAGTCCCAAGTCAATGGCGTGCAAGTCAACGTCAAGTCCAGAGTCTTTCAGCATTTTTTCAAGTCAAGTCTCAAGTCGTGATTTTAATGACTCGAGTCTGACTCGAGTCCAAGTCATGTGACTCGAGTCCCCACCTCTGCAGTGTTGTTACAATAATGTGAAACAAAACGTTGTAGAGACTGATGCTGTTTTTTTTTTACATCGTTGGTATACAATAAGATGCATAAGTCTGTCCCCATTTATTTTGTCTTTGCTTCAAAAAAAATTAAATTGTCAGAGTCAGAGAGTCAGAGAGAATTTATTGTCATTTGCACCGCATGTAGTACATGTGTTGAAAACGAGATTATGTACACAGGGTCCCAGTTACATCCAACAACAAATGCAAGAGAAAAACAATAATAACATCTAGGATTAACTAAGAGAGACATCAGCTAGTAATACACTAAGCCCTAATGTAGTAGAAAAACATCATTATAAACAGCAGCACGAACATGAGCAGATGGTCACAG
>JBBPBX010056063.1:5752-22892 GCA_038048925.1 Garcialebias charrua
AGGCAGCTGTTGTTAGGCAGCTGTTAGGCAGCTGTTAGGCAACTCTAGGCAGCTGTTAGGCAGCTGTTAAGCACCTGTCAGGCAGCTGTTAGGCAACTGTTAGGCAGCTGTTAGGCAACTGTTATGCAACTGTTGTTAGGCAACTTTTAGGCAGCTGTTAGGCAGCTGTTAGACAACTGTTAGGCAGCTGTTAGGCAACTGTTAGGCAGCTGTTAGGCAACTTTTAGGCAACTGTTAGGCAGCTGTCAGGCAGCTGTTAGGCAGCTGTCAGGCAGCTGTTAAGCAACTGTTAGGCAACTGTTAGGCAACTGTTAGGCAGCTGTTAGGCAACTGTTAGGCAGTTGTTAGGCAACTGTTATGCAACTGTTGTTACTTGTTAGTCAACTTTTAGGCAGCTGTTAGGCAGCTATTAGGCAACTGGCAGCTATTAGGCAACTGTTAGGCAGCTGTTGTTAGGCAGCTGTTAGGCAACTGTTAGGCAATTGTTAGACAGCTCTTAGGCAACTGTTATGCAACTGTTGTTAGTCAACTTTTAGGCAGCTGTTAGGCAGATGTTAGGCAACTGTTATGCAACTGTTGTTAGTCAACTTTTAGGCAGCTGTTAGGCAGATGTTAGGCAACTGGCAGCTGTTAGGCAACTGTTAGGCAGCTGTTAGACAGCTGTTAGGCAACTGTTAGGCAACTGTTAGGCAACTGTTGTTGTTAGGCAGCTGTTAGGCAACTGTTAGACAATTGTTAGGCAGCTCTTAGGCAACTGTTAGGCAACTGTTGTTAGGCAGCTGTTAGGCAACTGTTAGACAATTGTTAGGCAGCTCTTAGGCAACTGTTAGGCAACTGTTGTTAGGCAGCTGTTAGGCAACTGTTAGGCAATTGTTAGGCAGCTCTTAGGCAACTGTTATGCAACTGTTGTTAGGCAACTGTTATGCAACTGTTGTTAGGCAACTTTTAGGCAGCTGTTAGGCAGCTGTTAGGCAACTGGCAGCTGTTAGGCAACTGTTAGGCAACTGTTGTTAGGCAGCTGTCAGGCAGCTGTCAGGCAACTGTTAGGCAGCTTTTAGGCAGCCTTTTTGATCCGCCTGTCATTCTTCCAGCTGTTTGTGTGAATTTCGTGTCCGCTCAGTGACGTGGAGGTCGGCAGTGTTGTCTTTAATGGACCCCCACACCCCCAGGGGTGTCCTTCTATACTCCAGATGTGACACGTGCAGGTCACCTGTTTCATTGTGAGACTTTTAAAGCAAAGCTGCTCTTCTGCTGGTCCACTGGACTGAGGGTACCTGCAGCTTCCATCTCATTGCTTTGAGGATCATTGTCAGAAATAACATCTGGATCCCGTATGTCCGAAGTGGACTTCAAGAGGAACTAAACCCCGGTCTAAAAACGTGTTTACTGTAACCCCTATGGGTTGAACAGAGGAATTGCACCTTAATTTTCTTATTGGTCTAGGATTCTCACTGTGACGTGTTTTCTCACTCTGACGTCACGGAAGTGGTTCAAGCAGAGCCAATCCCCTGCAGAGATGAGAAGGTCCTGCAGCATTCATACCTTATATGGAAGTGCCACATTTCACTCCTGACAAACGGTTTTCTTTTTCTTTTTTTCCCATTTTTTTGAGCCTTTGGTTTTGGATGGAATAGATAAATACTGTACATCTACATGTTTATCCTTTGTTGTTGCTTGGTGTATGTGAGGTTTAATTTGTTTTAGGTTGTTGCTGGTGGAGGCGTGGACAAAAGCACAACTCTACCTCCTCCCCTCCTTGTCTCTCGACATGCCCATTTTGAGGGTGATTTTGAATCTGCTTAATAATAATAATAATAATTAATTCAATTTATAACGCACTTTTCATTACTGAAAATCTCAAAGTGCTACACATATATTGAATGCTACACACATTCATAAACCGGTGGCGGCAGACTACCATGCAAGGTGCTTTCCAGTCCTACCGGGAGCAACTCAGGGGTTAAGTGTCTTGCCCAAGGACACAACGACACGTGGTGCGGGTCCCGGGAGTCGAACCGCCAACTTTCCGATCGGGAGACGACTGCCATTACCACTACACCACGGCCGCCCACTGCTTAGGGGGAGGAGTTACCGTCTCAACCTGTGTTTGTTCCTCTTTCATGGTAAGTGAGAAGCACCTGACTCAGGTGAGCTTCTCACCAGCAGGTGACTCTCCTGCAGTGATTTGTCCGCTCCCATCTTTTAGTGTTTTCAGATGTTTCTCTTTATTATATAATGAGCCCTTTTCATAAAATATTTAATTCTGTTCCAAATAAAATCAGTTTGTTGACACTGCATGGATTATTTCAAAACATTTTAGTTTCATAAAACTGAAAAATAAACAACACATATTTACCTGGTTTATTAATTATTCAGTCTGGTTTTACACTACAACAAAGAATATAATAATTCATACAATAAGCACATTTATTAGGAATTTTCTATTTTTTTTTATATTTTCTGTCTGTCTGTACTAAATGGTTTAAAATGTATCCCATAAAGTTTACTAAGTAGTTATAATAGTTGATATTTTTACTGTGGTATTAAAACACATCTTTCTGCTGCATTTGGATTTTCTCTAATCAGAAAAATAATCATGGATTTCTGTGTCAGTTAAAAATCTGCCTCAGTTTCCGGTCTCCCTCGCGTCATGTCAGCAGAATGACGTCATCCTTTGTCTGAAAAGGTTAAAGGACCGGCTTCGGCTTGTCGGGACCATAGATATCATATATATGATATCTATGGTCGGGACATACCGTGCGGGCGGGGGTTGTTGCCAGAAGATGTGCAGCATCTCTGCTCAGTCACCCACAAATAAAATATAGTTTTATTTTATTTTACTGTGTTGGGGAAACTCAAGGTCAGTTTGTTGTTTAATTCCATGAAGGTTCGTCAGTGGAAATGTGTGAAGATTGTTTAAATAGAACAGTTTAACTCAAATATTGTGATATCAATCAAACTTTATTTCAGACACATAAAGGTCCATAAAAAAACAAATACAATAATATAATAAAAGACAAATAATTAACTGCGTCACAAATAAATGATGACAAAGGTCCATAAAAAAACAAATAAAATAATATATTAAAAGACAAATAATTCATTGAGTCACAAATAAATGATGATGCCAATGATTGGCAACTATAGGCAGCTGTTAGGCAACTGTTATATATACGAGTTACTGTATATTTGTATATACAGTATATTTAATGTTCATTTATACACAATTCCGTTCCATATCGTGTATCATCACATGTAATTAGATAATTGAGTTATTTTTTATTCTATAACTTGATAATTTTTTTTGTTTGAACTGACTGTTAGAAAAAGGGGGCAGATATCATACGATTTTCTCTTCATTCTCAAAGTCAAAGTCAACTTTATTGTCAGAACTGCAATATGTACAGGACATACACAGGACCGAAATTGCGTTTCTCTCAGTCCCTCGGTGCAACAGTAACCATCTAAACACTAAACACTAAAACATTTAATAAACATAAGCATAAAATAGTAAAAAAGTGTAACACTGTCCTGAGTTTTTTCATAATAGTATAAAAGTATGAAAATTTACACCAACACTGAAACACCAAACACCCAATGAACATAAGCATAAAATGAAATAATAAAAGTGTAATACTGTCCTGAGTTTTTGCATAGTAGTATGAAAAGTATAAAAACGTAAATCTATAAAATAAACTGAAGTTTCTAGCGTTGACATTTGCAAAGAGTGGCACAGCAGCATATAAGTTAATGTACACAGTATATGTATGAGGTAGTTGATGTTGGTATAGAGGCAAAGTGGCATATGCAGTGAGGCACATAAGGCACATTTGGCATCCTTAGATAAGGCTAGTCAGAGAATACTGTATATGTATCTGCAGTAGTGTAGATAAAAGTAGTGTAAATGTAAACAGTAGTAATAAATGTAAAGCAGTAGTAATAAATGTAAACAGTATTAATAAATGTAAACAGTGAATGTAAACAGTAGTATGACTATAGGCAGTAATGTAATACAAACATTAGTGCAAATATGAGAAGTAGTGCAAACTGAAGGGCATTCTGCCACCCTTCATTTTATTTATTTAACTTTAATTTGTTGTTTTTCACACGAGGACCTGCATTCTAATTGGGATAAATATTTCTTCACCATATTGACGTTTTTAGTCAATATTTTGTTTTATTCAATATTTATTTTTATTCAGGCGGTTTTGCGAGCCTCCTGGTCGCCGGATGTTTTGGGTAACGGAATTCTGCGTAACGTCTCTCCGTTCTCCGGCGTGGCGCTGGGTGAGCGCGCGGTTTCGCGACCCTGTCTCTTTAAGGCCTCGTGTTACCGGAAGTGTACGGGGTGTTTCCAGGGACCGGAGTCTCCTCTCTCGGCACACCGACCTGCCCGCGCTGTTCCCGGGCAGCGGCACAGCGGAGCAGCGCCGGTCTGGACCTCCGACGCTTCACGGGCTCAGCTAGGAGCTTTCACCGGGTTGACTCAGTGGAAGAGCCGCGGGAAGTCCTCGGTGCTTCCCTGTCGTCCTTCCAGCCGTTGGTTCGTTAGCTGCCGTGAACCGGTGCCGTGGGTCGGTTAGCCCGGACTGTCATGGTCCCGGCTCGGAGATGGCGTCCTTCCCGGGTTTGTGTCAGGCCGTCGGGCCCTCGGAGGAGGAGGACGGAGAGCTGGACGGCTCCCTGCAGCAGATGCTGAAGGCCATCGCCGACGAGCGGAACCGACTGAACAGCAGGCAGGAGGTCAGCGGGCTGGGTGAGTCTGGTTCTGGTTCTGGTTCCGGCCCAGTCTGTGCGTGAGAGGATTAGCTCCGTGTTGATGAAGCACACTGTTTGTTTTATTGTTTGTTTCTGCCTGATTGTTTATCAGCCAGGGGCGTACCTGTCCTCTGAGGGGCCCCAGGGCGGGGGCACCACCTGTGCACCCGAGGGTCAAACATTTCAAAATAAAATCATGTTTCTGTGAGCGATTGAAGCTTCATTCATTTAGACTTCATGGCTTAATTACATTTATAAATGTATATACAGGGAGTCCTCGACTTACGGCAATTCGGTGTTACGAACGCATCTTATTAATAAAAATATAAAATTTAATTAAAAAATATTGAAAAATCTTATATGTGTTTAAATGTTATTGATTTTATGTGTACAGCACTTTGTTGCAGCTGTGGTTGTTTTAAATGGCTTTGCAAATAAATTATTATTACTGTATTATTATTATTTTGAAGCCGGTTACACAGTGTTCGGCAGTTGTCGTTTAGCTTTGGTTACCTCCAGCTTCGACAGCCGGCTTTGGACAGACCGTGTGTCCGATCAGAGATTGCTTTGCTCGGATAAATGAGCTGGAAACAGTCGGTGAACTCTGTGGACGTCTCAGGCGGACGAACGGCTTGGCGGCCTGGATGTGGGTGGCACCCGGAGCTAACATGCTAGCTAACATGCTAACGCCAGCCCCACCGGGGACACGGAGCCGATGGGCGGCGGAGATGCCTGCTGCGGCCGGGAGCTCGCCTCAATGCCCCACCTGGCAGCCTCAGATGTTGGTCAGACCCGGAGCTAACATGCGAACACGCGGAGAAACGGCTTCACCAGCTCCCACTAAGTTAACTCTTTTCCCCTTCATTATGGCTCCAAATGTATGGAGCTAACATGCAGTTACAAACAGTTTGGACCGCGTGAAGCAGCTGGAAGCTGCAGAGCTCGGGCGTGCAATGAGCTAACATGCTAACAGACATGCTAACTATTTTTTTCCTTCATTATAGCTCCAAATGTACTGTATGTGTTTTGTGATAATTATGTAGGGTACTGTGTTAGGATAGGCGAAGTGCCTCTACACCATCG
Organism: Garcialebias charrua; assembly: GCA_038048925.1. NCBI lineage: Eukaryota > Metazoa > Chordata > Actinopteri > Cyprinodontiformes > Rivulidae > Garcialebias > Garcialebias charrua. The sequence continues at coordinate 11,594 of JBBPBX010056063.1, forward strand.
GACTTGAAGCTGGTTCTTCCAATCCAGAGCTTTATTTTTTTTTTAGGATTTATACGTTTATTTTTACACATTCTACAATTTACATTGTGTCTTGTAGCTCATTGTTATAATAATTGTTTTTAAATGTGAGAACTTGGCACCAAAAAGTCAAATAAATATAAAGAAGAACCATCTGTATCAGTAATAATCACAAACAATATGGCCGCTGTGCTCTGTGAAATATCATCACTCCATATATGGTCATGGAAGTGCTCGTCTCCACTGACGGCGTGTATTTTTTTTTTTAATAACAAGGCAAAGATTTGGCGCCAAAACCGACAGTATTTGGGCTTTAAACGTTTTTAAATTCAGCCTCCGTCTGTAAAAACGGGTTTTTATTTGAAACGGTTCATTCTGTTGGACGTTTGAGTCCGTTTGGTTTGGTAGTTTTCACATCCTTAGAGAGGAAACAACACTGATTTAAGTCTTTTGAGTAAAAACTGATGAAGTATTTGTGTTGAAGTTCTAAAAAGTATAAATATTTGGTGCTTGTGTGGCGCCAACAAATGGGTCCAAAGTAAAAGGATAAACACTAAAATACAGATTAAAACATTGAATTCAGTTCATGCTTGAAGTTTTTACTGCTCTTATTTTCAAACTCCATCTTTTAAACTACGCGTTAAATCCTCGACGACACTTTAGACTCAGATAAACAAAAAGTAATCATTTTCTGAAGTGGTAAATCAAAACCCAAACTGCGTTTAATAAAAGTGAATGTGTCTCTGAGCCGAAACTGTTTCAGGAAGTTAAAGTTTATTCTGTTAAACAGACGTGACCGTCCAAACTGAGACATAAAACAAGTTTTTATAAACTGCAGCAAAGATGAAGTAAACGTCAACAAAGTTTGAAGATAAACAGAAGAATGTGACGGGTGCAAAGTTCTAGTTTCTTAACGAGCTGATAAACAACAACAACAGGAAGTGATGTTCTGAACTCAGCTGCTCTTCAGTCGGTTGAAACTACTGGAGGCATCAGGAGCTACATTTAGCATCAGGAGCTACATTTAGCATCAGGAGCTACATTTAAAGGAGACCAAATATTGGTTTTATACATTTTTATGGTATTTCTGTGGGTTATCCAGACCATGTTCATTCAATTTAATGCACAAAATAATTCTTAGATAATAAAATATCCCCTTTCTAGTTCTGCCTTTTCTCATTTCCGTTCTGAACAGGCTGTTTATGATAATGAGCTCTGAAGGCCACGCCCTTCAAAAATCTGTTTACATTAACTCCGCCCTCTGTAACAGCCAGTATCTCTAAACTGTTGTTGTTTTAAAATTAGCTCTTTTTTTATTACTCATTTGACTTACTGTTAGTGCTAGCTTAAGATAACTTACCGAAAGCCGTCTGCGCGCGCCGCCATTTGCTGCTCCTTTTAGCATTAGCCCACCTCCGAGGCTAATGATAGCTCTTCCTCCTCCGCCCGCTTAGCTCCGCTCGTTGCATGCGGCGCTTTGGGAGCGATCGCTGCTCCAGTCCAGACACACACAAAGTTCACCGAGTGTTTCCAGTTAATTTATCCGTATGAGGCAACCTCTGACCGGACCCACGGTCCTCAAAAGCCAGCAGTTCCCAGCAGCTCCCGCCCGCAGATGGTCCCTTCGCCGGCGGTCTGCTCGTTTTATGTCTGCCGGCTGCTCGTTGGGAGCGATCGCTAATACGCTAAAAATTGAACTAAAACGTAAAAATAACAATTATACTTTATTTATAAAGCCATTTAAAACAACCACAGCTGCAACAAAGTGCTGTACACATGAAATTAAGAACATTTAAACAAAAGATGAGATGAAATCAGGAAAAACAACCGTCACGTCTTTTATACTGAAGTGGGTTGAGCCTAACCAGGGGTTGCTAGGTGAGGGGCTGGACTCAGGTTTGGGGTGGGTTGTCCTACGGCTTGTGACGTCACAAACCGCAGGATTTGAAAACGAGACATTTATATCCCTGAAAAATAAATCTACTTAGAGTAAATATACCACTGGGTGCATTTCTTTGGCCCTAGGACTGTTTTTTTAAGAAGTAAATAACCAAAGTAGAGTAAAAAAAACATTAAAAAGTGAATTTTGCATCTGTGGTCCCCTTTAACATCAGGAGCTACATTTAACATCAGGAGCTACATTTAACATCAGGAGCTACATTTAACATCAGGAGCTACATTTAATAATAATAATAATGTCTTTTCCTGTCATCTGCGTATGTTTCCCATACACAGACGAAATTCTTCTCTGCATTTAACCCAACCACCTACCAGGTGGTGCAGTGAGCAGCCATAGAAAGCGCCCGGGGAGCTGGAGAATTAGATGTGCACTCATAGACACCCCAAGGTGTGTAGTGGCCGGGACGCGAACCCGCGTCCTTCGGGTTCCAAGTCAAAAGCCCTGCCACTACACCAGCTACATTTAACATCAGGAGCTACATTTAACATCAGGAGCTACATTTAACATCAGGAGCTACATTTAGCATCGTGAGCTACATTTAGCATCGGGAGCTACATTTAGCATCGGGAGCTACATTTAGCATCGGGAGCTACATTTAGCATCGGGAGCTACATTTAGCATCGGGAGCTACATTTAGCATCGGGAGCTACATTTAGCATCGGGAGCTACATTTGGCATCAGGAGCTACATTTAGCTGCAGGAGCTAGATTTAACTTCAGGAGCTACATTTAACATCAGGAGCTACATTTAACATCAGGAGCTACATTTAGCATCGGAGCTACATTTAGCATCGGGAGCTACATTTAGCATCGGGAGCTACATTTAGCATCAGGAGCTACATTTAGCATCGGGAGCTACATTTAGCATCGGGAGCTACATTTAGCATCGGGAGCTACATTTAGCATCGGGAGCTACATTTAGCATCGGGAGCTACATTTAGCATCGGGAGCTACATTTAGCATCGGGAGCTACATTTGGCATCAGGAGCTAGATTTAGCTGCAGGAGCTAGATTTAACTTCAGGAGCTACATTTAACATAAGGAGTTACATTTAACATCAGGAGCTACATTTAGCATCGGGAGCTACATTTAGCATCGGGAGCTACATTTAGCATCGGGAGCTACATTAAGCATCGGGAGCTACATTTAGCATCGGGAGCTACATTTAGCATCGGGAGCTACATTTAACATCAGGAGCTACATTTGGCATCAGGAGCTACATTTAGCTGCAGGAGCTAGATTTAACTTCAGGAGCTACATTTAACATCAGGAGCTACATTTAGCATCGTGAGCTACATTTAGCATCGTGAGCTACATTTAGCATCGTGAGCTACATTTAGCATCGGGAGCTACATTTAGCATCTGGAGCTACATTTAGCATCGGGAGCTGCATTTAGCATCGGGAGCTGCATTTAGCATCGGGAGCTACATTTAGCATCGGGAGCTACATTTAGCATCGGGAGCTACATTTAGCATCGGGAGCTACATTTAGCATTAGGAGCTACATTTAACATCAGGAGCTACATTTAGCAAAATGAGCTACAAGCTAAGATCAGCTAAACAGAAGCTAAAATAAAATGAAAAGAGTCATATTTCTCTGTGTGTGTGTGTGTGTGTCCTCAGGCTGTCTCAAAGACGACCGTATCGTCTTCTGGACCTGGATGTTCTCCACCTACTTCATGGAGAAGTGGGCTCCTCGGCAGGACGACATGCTGTTCTACGTCCGCAGGAAGCCCGCCTACGTCGGCGCCGACGACGCCGAGGGCAAGAAGGTGACGAGAAGACAGAACCCACCGTGTGTCCCGGGGGACGGCGTCCACCTTTAACTCTGTGGTGTCGTTCCAAATAAGTTCTGCGGGTCTGTTGAGGGTCCAAAACCATCGAACCGAAGAAGGAGCACAACCTCTTTACAACTTGAGTTTCAGCTACCTTCAGCTGTCGTTCGGCTCCCACACTGTTTGTTTCCAGAAGAGCTAAAATCAACACATTTGACCTGAAGAAACATTCAGCTCTTTTAAAAAGCAGCTGAAGAAACATTCAGCTTTTTTAAAAGCGGCTGAAGAAACGTTGAGCACGGACTCTGTGGTTCTGATGGACTCTGTGTTTCAGGTGGAGGTGGAGGTCTACAGGAGGGACTCTAAGAAGCTTCCGGGCCTCGGTGACCCGGACATCGACTGGGAGGAGAGCGTCTACCTGAACCTGATCCTGCAGAAGGTGAACACGGAGCTGTGACATCACTGAATAAACAACAAACAAATAACAGTTATTTACCCTGTAGACGGAGCTGTTCGGGTTTTCGCGGTTTCTTGGTTGATTTTTGACTGAATTTATTTTCTCTGACAGACTCGTTTTTATTTATTTGGTTTTAGTTGACACATTCAGCTGTTTTATTTGGGTTTAGTTGACATATTCGGCTGTTTTATTTGGGTTTAGTTGACACATTCAGCTGTTTTATTTGGGTTTAGTTGACATATTCGGCTGTTTTATTTGGTTTTAGTTGACACATTCAGCTGTTTTATTTGGGTTTAGTTGACATATTCGGCTGTTTTATTTGGGTTTAGTTGACATATTCGGCTGTTTTATTTGTGTTTAGTTGACACATTTGGCTGTTTTATTTGGGTTTAGTTGACATATTCGGCTGTTTTATTTGGTTTTAGTTGACACATTCAGCTGTTTTATTTGGGTTTAGTTGACATATTCGGCTGTTTTATTTGGGTTTAGTTGACACATTCAGCTGTTTTATTTGGGTTTAGTTGACACATTCAGCTGTTTTATTTGGGTTTAGTTGACATATTCGGCTGTTTTATTTGGTTTTAGTTGACACATTCGGCTGTTTTATTTGGGTTTAGTTGACACATTCAGCTGTTTTATTTGGGTTTAGTTGACATATTCGGCTGTTTTATTTGGGTTTAGTTGACATATTCGGCTGTTTTATTTGTGTTTAGTTGACACATTCGGCTGTTTTATTTGGGTTTAGTTGACACATTCAGCTGTTTTATTTGGGTTTAGTTGACATATTCGGCTGTTTTATTTGGGTTTAGTTGACATATTCGGCTGTTTTATTTGGGTTTAGTTGACACATTCGGCTGTTTTATTTGGGTTTAGTTTGAACACTCAGCTGTGGGATAAGTGAACAGTCACACCTGTCTCCACCCTCATCTGCCCCACTGTGGGCCCTTGAGCAAGGCCCTTAACCCACACCATCTGCTCCCCCGGAAACCCTAGACATCAGCTCTCTGCTCCACACAGAGGGCTGTGGTAGCTCAGTGTCTGTGGTTGTGTCAGGAAGAACAACCGGCGTAAAAAATAAATAAATAGCCAAGTCTTTGTGCGACTAGTTTGCTGTTGCGACCCCTGACGAAGGGAGAAGCCGAAAGAAAATAAATAAAAAATGTGTGTTTAGTTGACACATTCGGCTGTTTTATTTGGGTTTAGTTGACACATTTGGCTGTTTTAAGTTCAGTTGACACATTTGGCTGTTTTAGGTTTAGTTGACACATTCGGCTGTTTGTGTTTAATTTGTCCTCCTGTGTGGGCGTCAGGCTGTGAGTTTAACTTTGTCTTCTGCTGTCCTCCAGCTGGACTACGTGGTCACGTGCGCTGTGTGCACGCGCTCGGACGCCGGAGACATCCACATCCACAAGAAGAAGTGTCAGGTAGGACCGCAGACACGCCGTCCCCTCGGCTGTTTGTCCTCGCTGTGTGTCCACCGTGTCCTCTGTCCTCCTCTTTCAGGAGGTGTTCGCGTCTCCCAGCAAACACGCCATGGACAGCAAAGGGGAGGAGTCCAAGATGAGCTACCCCAACATCTTCTTCATGATCGACAACTTTGAGGAGGTAGACGTTCTCTCTTCAGGTCTGTGGACGTCTTGTTCATTTCAGCTGTAGACCACTTCCTGCGCAGACAGGAAGCAGAATTATGAACCTGTGACAAAGTTCCAGGGACTTTTCTTCAGAAAGAGACGTGAAGAGACGTGAGTCTTCAGAAGATCAACTCTGAGGCAGGTTCTCTCTCTTTATCAGACAAATGTCTCCTGCCGTTCTTCTAAAGCTCATTTACCAACCAGGAAGTGTTGGATCTCTGTGGTGACGGTGAACGTTTCCTCTGATGAAGTTACCGATGAAGTCCAGTAGTGACCGTCGCTTCCACCTGTGTGTGTGTTCAGGTCTTCAGAGACATGACGGTGGGGGAAGGCGAGATGGTGTGCGTGGAGCTGGTGGCGAGCGACAAGAGCAACACCTTCCAGGGGGTCATCTTCCAGGGCTCCATCCGCTACGAGGCGCTCAAGAAGGTTTACGACAACCGGGTGAGAGACGCCAGCCACCGTGCAGAAGCTGTTAGCCGGCGCGCTAACGGCGTGTCCGTTTCATAAAGTTAGCTCGTTATTAGCCATGCTAGCAGTTAGCTCGTCTGCTTTCAGTTTACACTAAAGAAGGTCGTGAAAAGAACAGGAGCGTCCTGAAGCCAAGACGCCTCACCAGCCCCGACTTCAACATCCAGTATGGCCTCCGTGTTCTTACAGACAACAAACGTGTTTCTGCTGTTTGGATGCATCAGATTCAGAGAAACGATCAACAGTAACCTGATGCATGTTCAGTGATCCAGGTAGACGAGTCTTAAACTGAAGTCTGGTCCAATATACCAATACAGGTAGTCCTCGACTTACGAACGAGTTCCGTTCCTACACACCGTTCGTAACACGAAATCGCCGTAAGTCGGAGCACATACCAAAAAAAAAAAATGTATATATATTTTTTTAAATAAATAAATGTACAGTTACCAAGCACTTAGCTTAGCCTAACACAGTTTTTAAAGATGAGGGAGTGAGTTGAATTGTCTCCCTTTATGTGAATGGAGCCTGCTAGGGAGAAGGGAGACAATTCAACTCACTCCCTCATCTTTAAAAACTGTGTTAGGATAGGCTAAGTGCTTGGTGACTGTACAGTACTGTACATTTTATTTATTTAAATTAAAAAATAAATTAAAGAGGAACTAAACTCCAAATTAACTTTTTTTAGCTGATAAACTCCCTAGAATGTGTCTAAAATGTTGTACAGGTAGTCCCCGATTTACGAGCGCTCTGATCTACGAGGTTCCAGACTTACGAGCTGGCGAATTTTTGGAAAAAACGCAAAAAATACTGAGTTTTCATGTGTTTTTTCACCACAGTTCGTTAGCTAAACATGTGGACACACGTTTCCGATCATTTTTATGCACTCATAAGCAGTTTTTTGATGAAAAACGAGTGTTTGTAGTCGCGCTAGCGAAACCGTTCCAATTTACGAGCGAAATTCCGGACTTACGAGAGACATGGCAACCGTTCCGAAATACGAGATTTCCGGTTTACGAGCGCCTCGTTGTAACGGATCTCGCTCGTAAATCGGGGACTACCTGTATAGCACTATGTCTGTGTTAATCTTCACATATTTGTGCGTACTGTATTAGTTTAAATTGGCAATATTTGGTAGGATGGGGCAGATCCGATCCAGTATCGGTATCGGTATCCGATACCAGCATAATTTAAGTATCGGATATCGGATCCAACCTGCCGATATTTCCGATCCAGCTTCAAAGAGCACTTGTGTTCCATCATATTCTGTGACTGCCGTCTTAACATTATGTGAGTTAAAACCAATGAAGACACTCACAACAGGAAACTCACAAACTTTAACAGTATAGTCTTTATAGTATAGAAAACATTCCAAAATACACATAACTTTATAGTCTCAGTACAAATATTTCATTATACAGATTCACATACCTGAACAGTATCGGATCGGAAAAGTATCGGTCTCGGTCGATACCCAGTTCTTAAGTATCGGATCGGATCGGAAGTGAGAAATGTGGATCGGTGCATCCCTAATATTTGGTCTAAAAACTTGTTTACGTAACCCTATGGGTTGAACAGAGGAATTGCACCTTGATTTTCTTATTGGTCTAGACTGTTCACTCTGACTTTCGTGACGAAAAGTGGTTCGAGCAGAGCCAATCCCCTGCAGAGATGAGAAGGTCCGCGCTGCAGTTCATACCTTATATGGAAGTGGTACATTGCACTCCGGAAAAGTACTGCAACAACGCATATTATAGTTTTTGGAATGGCACTAGTTATTTGTATATTTTAACTTATTTATTTCAAGAATACTTTTCACGTCATCGAAACTATTTGGTTGTATTTGTTTTCTTATGGTGCGATGGACGAGTGAAGCATGAATGCCAAGTTGGGTCAGTGGTGTAGGAGCGGGTTTGGGTAGCCTGGTTAAAACCAGACCCTTGTCCTTCACTTCGCTTCAGACAAGGGTCTGGGACTTCTCCATTGAAAAACGATTCTTGCTGGAGGCGTGGCCTCTGCCTGAGGAACAAAACCATTGGATCATAGAAAAATTTTGAACAGGTAAAGCATTCTGCTCCCTCCCCCTCAGAGCTCTGCCGAACTTGACATCTGCTCCGCCTCCTGCTGAATTTTCTCTCACTGCCTGCATTCTGTGTTTATAACGTTTGAAAAAAATTAAATAAAACCATGTAGCGCTGGTCCAGAAAATATGCAGGGACTCGGGCAGCAACGTAAAACCCTATTTTAATTCTCTCGTGACAACCTCAGTCATTTCCTTATTCTTTGCACCGCAGCGGCGCCGGAGAGAGAGAGGAGGAGGAGAGCGATCACTTGACTTTTGGCAAAAAAAACAAAATAAAACTCCAGATAAGAGATTAAGAAGGGGAATTTAACACATTTGTGTCAAATATAAAACAGTCCTGCATCGCTTTGAATGGCTGGCTCTGGCTGCACGCTGGGACAGGTGGCACTCAGTGGAGAGGAGGAGGAGGGAGGAGGGAGCGATAACTTGACTTTTGGCCAAAAAAACAAAAGAAAACTCCAGATAAGGGATTAAGAAGGGGAAATTAATAAATTTGTATCGCATATAAAACAGTCCTGCATCGCTTTGCATCGCTTTGAATGAGAACATGCGACTGCTCGCTGGCTGCGCTGGGACAGGTGGGGGCGTGGGTTAGGGGCCAAAAACTCTGCCCCTTCTGTTCTCTGATTGGTCCGGTCAAAAATCTACCGGAGAAATCGTTGTCTATGAGAGAAGTCCCAGACTGTGCAGTGAAGGGAAATGAGAATTGAGCGGAGCTGTGCAGGAAGGCGAGGGCCAGGCTAAGGTTTGGGGTCCGAGAGACCCAGGCTCAATCCCCGGTCACGGAATACCTTGTGGTATTATTTTTTTTTTCTTTTTGGCCTTTTGTTTTAGATAGATAGGGTGAGAATAGATAAATACATCTACATAATTATTCTTTGTTGCTTGCTGTAAGTTGTTTGCTGGAGTTTTAGTTTGTTTTAGTTTGTTGCTAGAGGGGGCGTGAACGCAGCTTAACCACCCAACTCCTCCCCTCCTTGTCTCTCGACACGCCCATTTTCATGAGGGTTTTTGAATCTGGTCTGGGGGCGGAGCTACCGTTTCACAGTGAGTTGAGTACCTCTTTAAAAAAAAAATCATGAGATGCGTGACGTAAGTTCGAAACGTCGTAAGTCGAGGACTACCTGTAGTTATATTAGCCATTTGCTAATATACCAATAGCTATATTAGCCGTTTGATAATATACAGCTACAGTACAGTATATTATCAGTTTTCCCACAATACCTATATTAGCTGTTTGCTAATATAACAATAGCTATATTAGCCATTTGATAGTATACAGCTATGTTATCAGTTTTCTCATATCAATACTTATATTACCGGTAGCTGTTTGCAATATACCAATAGCTATATTACCCATTTGCTAATATACAAATAGCTATATTATCAGTCTTCCAGTATACCAATAGCTATATTAGCCATTTGCTAATATACCAATAGCTATATTAGCCGTTGGCTAATATACCAATAGCTATACAGGTAGTCCCCGACTTACGAGCGAGTTCCGTACCTAGGGGGCGCTCGTATGTCAAAAATTCGTAAGTAGGATCACACAAAAAAAAAATCTTTTTTTTATATAAATGAATACATGTACAGTACTGTACAGTCACCAAGCACTTAGCCTATCCTAACACAGTTTTTAAAGATGAAGGAATGAGTTGAATTGTCTCCCTCCTCCCTATCAGGCACCATTCACATAAAGGGAGCTAGCTCCCTTTATGTAAAAGGGAGACAATTCAACTCATTCCTTCATCTTTAAAAACTGTGTTAGGATAGGCTAAGTGCTTGGTGACTGTACAGTACTGTACATGTATTCATTTATTTAAATAAAATATATATATATATATATATTATATATATATATATTATTTATTCATTCAACCTTTATTTATACAGGCTAGCCTCGTTGAGTCACGGGGACTCATTTACAAGAGGGACCTGTCTCACTCACACCAAACAACCATCCACTCTCACACTCACACCTAGGGTCAATTTAGAGTCACCAATCAGCCTAACAAGCATGTTTTTTGGTCTGTGGGAGGAAACCGGAGTACCCGGAGGAAACCCACGCATGCACGGGGAGAACATGCAAACTCCACCCAGAAAGGCCCCGGACCGGGATTTGAACTGGCAACCTTCTCGCTGAGAGGCAGCAGCTCTACCAGTTGTGCCACCGTGCTGCCAATATATATTTATTTTTTTACGAGATGCATATTCGTAAGTCCGGGACCTCGTAAGTAAGAGCGCTCGTAAGTCGGGGACTACCTGTATTAGCCATTTGCTACTATAACAATAGCTATATTAGCCCTTTGCTAATATACCAATAGCTATATTAGCTGTTTGCTAATATACCGATAGCTATATTAGCCATTTGCTAATATACCGATAGCTATATTGTCAGTTTTCTAGTATACCAATACCTATACTGTATTAAGCATTTGCTAAAATACCAATAGCTATATTAACCGTTTGCTAGTTTACCAATAGCTATATTAGCCCTTTGCTAATATGCTATAATAGCTGTTTGGTAATATTAGCTGTTTGGTAATATACCAATAGCTATATTAGCCATTTGCTAATATACCGATAGCTATATTAGCCATTTGCTACTAAAAGAATAGCTATATTAGCAGTTTGCCAATATACCAATTGCTATATTGTCAGTTTTCCAGTATACCAATACCTATGTTAAGCATTTGCTAATATACCAATAGCTATATTAGCCGTTTGCTAATATACAGATGGTGTAGTGGCAAGGGAACTGGACTTGGGACCCGGAGGACCCTGGTTCGAACCCTAGTCACGGCATAGTTTTGTGGTGTGTTTGAGCAGCACATCTAATCACACTGCTCCCCGGCGCGCTTTCTATAGCTGCCCGCTGCCACCTGGTGGTGATTGGATTAAATGC
>JBBPBX010056064.1:0-22892 GCA_038048925.1 Garcialebias charrua
CTGGGATGGATGGTGTGTCTGTTAACCTTAGCACGCTGGCATGGGACACACGCTGCTGCCCACTCCTTAACCGCTTTACGCAGACCGGGCCAAACAAACTTTGCACTGACCAGTTTCACCGAGGCTCTAACACCTGGGTGAGAAAGGGAATGTAAGGAGTCAAAAACGCGGCGTCGCCATGAAACTGGAACCAGGGGGCGGGGCCTGCCAGTAGAAACATCACAGAGCAGGAGAGGACCGCCGTCATTCACCTGCCGTTCCTCCAACTCGAGGCCTGTGGGCCCGGACTGGAGCTCGAGTATTTCTGCGTCGCTACGTTGGTCCGCAGCCATAGCAGAAAAATCGATGCCAACGTACACGGGAGAGATCAGCACCCGAGAGAGACAGTCAGCCACCACGTTGGATTTTCCAGCCACATGCTGAATGTCTGTAGTAAATTCAGACACCGCTGCGAGGTGGCGTTGCTGGCGAGCAGACCAGGGGTCAGAAATTTTTGACATCGCAAACACCAAGGGTTTGTGGTCAACATATGCAGTGAACCGGCGGCCCTCCAGGAAAAACCTGAAATGGCGTGTGGCCAGGTAAAGCGCCAGCAACTCTCTGTCAAAAACACTGTATTTAAGCTCGTTGTCCCGCAGCGTACGGCTGAAAAATGCAAGCGGCTGCCAAACCCCGGAAACCTGCTGTTCTAACACAGCCCCCACCGCAACATCAGATGCGTCGGTTGTTAAAGCTATTTGCGCCGCTGGGGATGGATGGGCCAAAAGGGCAGCAGTGGCCAGTGCAGCTTTAGCATCACCAAATGCCTGTAGGCGTTCTGGTGTCCAGTCAACACTGTCGTTGGGCTTTTTCTTTTTCAGCGCTCCATAGAGCGGACGCAGCAGCTGTGCTGCCCTGGGGAGGAAACGGTTATAGAAGTTAACCATTCCCAAAAATTCTTGTAGCGCTTTAACAGACTGGGGCTGTGGGAAATCTGACACCGCCTGCACTTTGTTTGGTAATGGGACTGCACCACTTGCAGAAATGCGGTGGCCCAAAAAGTCAATGACTGGCAGCCCAAACTGGCATTTCGCTGTATTTACAATCAGGCCATGTGCTGCCAGGCGCTGAAAAACCTCACGGAGGTGGGACATGTGCTGCTCAGCCGAGCTGCTAGCCACCAGGACGTCATCCAGGTACACAAATACGAAGGACAGACCCCTTAGGACTGAATCCATCAACCGCTGAAATGTTTGTGCTGCACCTTTAAGACCAAAAGGCATGCGCAAAAACTCAAACAGGCCGAAAGGCGTGATAACAGCGGTCTTAGGGACATCCTCCACATGCACAGGAACCTGGTGGTACCCCCGTACTAAATCTACTTTAGAAAAAATGGAGGTCCCAGCCAGGTGCACTGAAAAATCCTGGATGTGGGGGATGGGATAACGATCGTTCTCTGTGATGTTATTAAGGCAGCGGAAATCCCCACATGGACGCCATTTGCCGTCTGCTTTGGGCACCATGTGCAGGGGGGAGGCCCACGGACTGTTTGAGCACTGCACGATGCCTAAACGATTCAAGTTAGAAAACTCTTCCTGTGCTATTGCTAGCTTAGTAGCATCGAGGCGGTGTGCACGTGCGAAAACCGGGGGGCCCGTTGTGGGGATATAATGTTCGACCCCATGTTTTGTGTTTGTGTTTGCAAAATCAGGAACAGTCAGCGAAGGGAATTCATACAATAAAAGCTGAAACACATTACCCAAAGCTAAAAAGTTAGCATGCATTAAAGGCCCAGCTCCTCGCGTCGCACAAGGTAGTGACGAAAAGGACACAGCGTCGATCAAACGTCTGTTAGCTACATCAACAAGGAGTCCATGAGCACAAAGAAAATCAGCCCCTAAAATAGGGACTGAGCTAGCAGCTACAACGAAGTTCCACTTGAAGTCCCGTTCATGGAAACACACAGTCACCAACCTTTCGCCAAACGTCTTGATGGGATAGCCGTTAGCCGCGGTTAGCTATGGCCTGCAGCCTTCTGCCAACCTGTCGGAGCCAGTCGGGGGAACGAGGCTCTTCTGCGAACCAGAGTCCACCAGGAACCGCCTCCCCGACCTCGAGTCTTCGATGAAAAGCAGCCTTTCCTTGTCGCCAACGGCCGCGACTGCTAGCGGCTGCTGGCGTTCTCGTTTCCCTGCGGCTTGAAGCTGCACGGTGGGATGCATCGTCGTGCTTTGGCGCCAAAACGCTGGTGGTAGAAACAAAAGGTGGCTCCTGACCGCCTGCGGGTAGCGACTCCTGCTACGACCGATGGCTCGTCCGGCGCTGAGGGCGTTGCCTGAAGCTGAGGCGCTGCTGGAGATCCGGGGACCGCCGCCTGGACCGCGAAAATCCTCGCAGACAGCAGGATACGGTCGGCTTCGCGGGCCAGCGAGCGGTAATCCTTCTGCTGCAGAAACGAGGAGTTGGCCAGGGCGGTGCGCACTGGAGCCGGGAGCCGGCGGAGGAAGAGGTGGAGGAAGAGAAACTCACAGTCTGCCGATCCCCTCAAAGACAACATGCCTTCCATGAGCTCAAGAGCTGTGCCATCGCCCAAATCGGAGAGGGAAAAAAGTTTCTCAGCGCGCTCCGCGTCTGAGAGCGAGTAACGCTGCAGAAGGAGCTGTTTGAGGGCTTCGTACTTTCCTTGTGCAGGAGGGTCCTCGAGCAGGCTCATTACCCGCTGGGTGGACAATGGGTCCAGTGACGCGACCACATGGTGGTATTTGGTGTCGTCTGCAGAGATCCCGCGAAGAGCGAACTGTGATTCGATGTGGGCGAACCACGACTGAGGTGCGTGCAGCCAGAAGTCCGGGATTTTAACGGCCACCGCAAAAGCGAGCGGGGCCGCCGGTGGAGGTTCCACAACCGCGGACAGCTGAAGAGAGCTGGCTTGACCTTCAGATGTCGACATATTCAGTTCACGAGGTCACCAGTGTAGGAGGTGGTGAAGAGACGACACAGGAGACGGGATGTAGATCTTCACTTTTAATCAACTCCTACCAAACTGGCGGGAAACACCCAACACCGCCTTATATATCCAATACCACATCCGTTCCTCTGGACCTTTCACAATAAAACATCCTGTAATGCCTTCGGTCCACTGGGTGTGAGTAGAGCCCCCTAGTGGTCCACCACAATACAAGCTTATAGAATGTTTTAAACAAGGATCTTTGGAAACCAAATAAATGATTTTACCACTGTTTAGTGCTCATTTATAGTCAATTCAAAAAACAACGTGTGTTCTACGTTGCATAACAAAATTAAGCCAAAACGAGGGTAGATGAAATCAATATTTTAAAATATATTATGAAACGTTACTTTTGTAATGTGCTAAGTAATAAGATGTGGCGAATTAAAGTCACTGCAGCTGGACTACAACACTTGTGATCCAAACAAAGACAAAAACACAGCCGTACACCGCATGCCATGCAGCTAAACACAGGTTTTTCATGTGTTCTGTGTTTATGTTTATGTTTATTAAATTTGTTCATTTTTTTACAAAAGAAATACAATACAAGACAATCCCATTAATGATACGTACACAATGTAAAAAAATGAAAGGTAGCAGAAAGAAGAATAAATCTTATTATATCTGCCCCTTTTTTCAAACAATCAGATTAAACAATAATAATCTTTCACCAGCAGTACAAAATGACTAACTCTTTCTAATTTTCTAATTTTCTAATACTAATACATAACTAATAATTGATACAATACACATTATGCTAATTCATATATATTTTTTCAACAAATTCCTTTTGATCATTTTCTTAAATGTAAACAGTGACTTGGCATTTTTAACTACATTCTCCAAGCCATTCCATAATCTAATTCCCTGGATTGAGGTAGAACGTCCCTTCAAACTAGTTCTGAATTGTGGTTTTACAAACATCTCTGTCCCCTTAAGATTATAACAACTTTGTCTTTTAACAAAATTCATTTGGATATTTAAAGGTAAATCGTTATTTTGAGCCCTATACATAATTGATAAAATATTATAATCAACCAAATCATGGAATTTCAATAATTTCAGTTGATAAAATAATGTACTGGATGGATGACAGTAATGTTTTCTAGTGATAATTCTTACAGCTCTTTTCTGTAATACAAAAATAGGCTTTGTGATTGTTTTACACGCTTTCCCCCAAACATCAATACAATAGATTAAGTGTGGAACAATGATTGTGTTATACAACAAATACAGAGCTTTATCATTCAATAGGTCTCTGACCTTGTATAGTACTGCAATCGATTTAGCTATTTTTATTCTTACAGAATTTATGTGTTGTTTCCATGTCAGTTTGTCATCAATAATAACACCCAAAAACTTCACCTCACTCACTCTACAAATCTCAACACCCTCAATTTTGAGTGGAACGTCAACAGTTTTCTTTTTATTACTGAATATCATGTAATTAGTTTTTTCTAGATTTAATGATAATTTATTGATTTTAAACCAAGTTTGTATTTTGATAAATTCTGTCTTTATCAATTCCAACATTTGTTCTATATCTTCACCTAAACAGAAAAATGTGGTATCATCAGCAAAAAGTATACATTTAAGGAGTCCTGACACATTTACCAAGTCATTCACATATAAAATAAATAGCTTTGGTCCAAGCACAGAGCCCTGGGGAACTCCACATGTGATATTACAGAGGTCAGATCTTACATCATTTATTTGTACAAATTGTTTCCTATCTTTCAAATAGCTAGATACCCACTGTAATGCTGGTCCTCTAATACCATATTTGTTCAGTTTTTCAAGGAGAATGGTGTGATCAATAGTATCGAATGCTTTTTTTAAATCAACAAAAATACTGACACAATATTGTTTTTGATCGACAGCAGTAGTTATTTGTTCCATTAATTCCATGAGAGCCATTGATGTAGAGTTTTTAGCTCTGAACCCATATTGACTGTTGCTTAGAATATTTTGTTTGTCTATAAATTGATCTAGTCTGTTCACAAATAGTTTTTCAAGAATTTTAGAAAACTGTGGTAACAAGGATATAGGTCTATAATTGTTGAACACACATTTATCACCATTTTTAAAAAGAGGAACTACCTTAGCTACTTTCATATTATCTGGAAATATTCCTGTTGAAAATGATAAGTTACATATAAACGGCTCAATAACATAGCTCATTATATCCTTTACAAACATCATATCCATGTCCACCCAGTCCTTTGATCTCTTGTCTGTAAGATTTTTTACTACCTTCATTATTTCCTCTTTGTTAGTTCCATTTAGAAAAATACTGTTTGCACAGCCTGTAATTGAATGGCTCACATTATTATTTACTTTTGGTATTTTAGCTGCAAGGCTTGATCCAACATTCACAAAATATTGATTAAATCCATTGACAATTTCATTTTCATCATAAACTTCATCTTTTTCTGTTACAAAATATTTTGAAATACTAGTTTTTGCTTTATGATTCTTCATAACACTATTCATTACTCGCCATGTTGCTTTCATATCACCATTACTTTTATCTAATAATTTACTATAATATTCTTTCTTATGTTTCCTTATAATCCCTACTAATTTATTTTTATACTTTTTATATTTTTCTTCAGCGTTCTGACTTCGCAATTTCAAGAAACATGAATACAAATAATTCTTTTTTTACAAGCATTTCTCAACCCTTTTGTCATCCATGGTTGGTCAACGATATTTCTCTTTGTATAATTTGTTTGTACACAATTTTTTTCATACAGAGTTTCCAAGATATTCATAAACTCATCATATGATCTGTTCACATCATCAACATACACTTCATTCCAGTCTTGTTTATCTAGATCCTCTTTTAATTTTTCCAAAACTTTTTTTGATGTGTTTATGATCTTTTTCTTTGTTTTAACTGCTTTTGTGACATTTTGATCATTTTTATAGATTGTGAAAACTGGTAAATGATCACTTAAGTCGGTCGTTAAAATACCACCTATCACCTCTCCGTTTGTTATATTTGTGAAAATATTATCAATTATTGTGGCACTATGAGTTGTAATTCTTGTTGGCTTGGATATCAACGGATACATATTTAAACTGTACATTGAATTTATAAATGTACTGATGTTATTTGAATCTGTTTTATTTCCCATATCAATGTTAAAGTCTCCACACAAAAAAACTTTTTTATTAAAACTCTTCTCCAATAGCTCCAAGATTTTATCAGTGAATATTTCTATATTTGATCCTGGTGATCTATATACACAACTTATTATTATGTTTTTATCATTTTTGTTTATTATTTCTATTGTTATCATTTCCATAATATTATCAACTATTATTGACATTTCATTATTTAATTTACATTTTATTTCATTCATTACATATAGAGCGACACCACCACCTCTTTTATTATTTCTGTTCATGTGAAATAATTCATACCCTTCGATGTGAATATTACTTGTGTTATCATCATTGAGCCATGTCTCTGACAGTGCTATTATTGTAAAAGTTCTGTTTAACTGTTTTAAGTAATCTGTTATTTTGGATATATTTGCATTTATACTTCTGCTGTTAAAGTGAATAATAGAGAGAACTCCATTTGTTATATTGATGTCATTAAATTGCTCTTCATTGTAGTATTCGCTATCTTTTATTACTGGAAAAAAGTTAGCATCAATAACATCATTAACATTATATATTTTAGGTTCTGAGTCTTCGTATGTTGTCATGTTTTAATGTATTTGTTCATTTCAGTTGTTTCATTGATTTGTAATTTGTCCTCCCTTGAGCTCATCTAGATCCTTCAGTTCTTTTATCATTTTAGGGTTAGCTCCTTCATGTGTTTTGATAAAGATGTTTCCATTTCTTGTCCATGTTGATGCTATTTTGTGTTGGCCTTTTAACCACCTTGCTTCCTTTGCAATTTTTCCATTTTTTTGTTTTTTTGTTGTTGTTTCTGTGTTCAGAAGCATACGCTTAAGCTGTGTGTGATTAAATACATGCAACAACATTTTAGAACTGTTATTTTAGTAAAAGTTGAGGTATTTACTTACTGAAGACGTGACTATCCGCCATTTTGAAATCTAACCTTGGGGAGGGGTGGGAGTTTACCACTAGAGGGGGCGTGAACACAGGACAACCCACAACCTCCTCCCCTGCTTGACTCTCTACATGCCCATTTTGATGGAAATTTTGAAACTGGGCTGGGGGAGGAGTTACCATCTCAACCTGTGTGCAGTTACACTTTAAGGAGTCCTGACACATTTACCAAGTCATTCACATATAAAATAAATAGCTTTGGGCCAAGTACAGAGCCTTAGGGAACTCCACATGTGATATTACAGAGGTCAGATCTTACATCATTTATTTGTACAAATTGTTTCCTATCTTTCAAGTAGCTAGATACCCACTGTAATGCTGGTCCTCTAATACCATATTTGTTCAATTTTTCAAGGAGAATGGTGTGATCAATAGTATCAAATGCTTTTTTTAAATCAACAAAAATACTGATACAATATTGTTTTTGATCGACAGCAGTAGTTATTTGTTCCATTAATTCCATGAGAGCCATTGATGTAGAGTTTTTTGCTCTAAACCCATACTGACTGTTGCTTAGAATATTTTGTTTATCTATAAATTGATCTAGTCTGTTCACAAATAGTTTTTCAAGAATTTTTGAAAACTGTGGTAACAAGGATATAGGTCTATAATTGTTGAACACACATTTATCACCATTTTTAAAAAGAGGAACTACCTTAGCTACTTTCATATTATCTGGAAATATTCCTGTTGAAAATGATAAATTACATATTATATGTAAACGGCTCAATAACATGGCTCATTATGTCCTTTACAAACATCATATCCATGTCCACCCAGTCTTTTGATCTCTTGTCTGTAAGATTTTTTACTACATTCATTATTTCCTCTTTGTTAGTTCCATTTAGAAAAATACTGTTTGCACAACCTGTAATTGAATGGATCACATTATTATCTACCTTTGGATAATGTTAAACTGATCCTTAGTATTTTCAAACTGTCTTATGTCTTCTTGTTCATATTTCTGACATTCCAATATTCATTCAACCTTTATTTGTATTCATTTTTTAAAAAGTTTTTATTCATTTTACATATTAAAAAACAACATAAAAGATAATAGAAAAAAAACCATTTCATAAATATGTGGGAAAAAAATCAAAATACATAAAATGAAAGGTGGCAGAAAGAAGAAAAAAATCTTATTTTATTTATTATTATTTAGTCAGGTTAATCTCATTGAGCCTCGAGGACTCATTTACAAGAGAGACCTGTCTACAAACTAAAAAATGATGACAACAGCAACAGTAGATTTTCCTTGAACAATCAACAATAGACAATCATAAGAGAGAAATACAGATTTTTTAACAAGTTAAAACAAAGATATCAAAGTAGTGAAACAGACAGATTATAAGGTAGATGTAGAAAATCAAAAACAGGAACATGTCTTGTAACAGTCGGTATGTATACTGCAGTTGTAGTACCTTCCCAAAGCACAAGAGGGCGCCTCCTTTATTTGATATGTCATGACTCACCACAGAAGTCAGCAGTGTGTAGCTGGAAGCTGGACTGTGTGTAAACGTTAGCTGCCCTGCTCAACCTCAGTAACAAAGTGGTGAGGGATATACGGACTATCTTCTATACTGTATATTCATGTATGAGTATTAGACTTAGCGCCGTGGAGACCTGGCATTGTATGGTTTTTGAAGAGTAATACACAGTTATATATGTTATTCTGATTGAAACTAATACACAACTGTTCTATAATTAATACACAAGTGCTCTATAATCAAGGTATTCACAACTGTTTTACAAATGTTTATGTAATCATGTTTTATGTGCCTTAAAGTAGCTTAGACAACATTATAAGACACACTTTTAGAACAAATAGAAGGTTAACAGGCTCAGGGGATGATGCACTTTGCGCCTGCTCTGGTCTTCACAGGCCTTAGGGGGATGGGCAGGACACAGATGACTCAAACTAAATATACAGTAATGCTGAGTACTTATAAAACACACACACTAACTAAGTGACCAATTAGTGCAACTGGACATTATTTTACATTAAAGATCATACACTACACACATAGAGTAGAGCTGTTCTGATACTTTCTTACTGAGCAAACATGCAGAACAAAAGGGCTGACTTTCAGTAGACTTTTGCACCAGCCATATATCTCCAAGGTCGTATAACTGACAAACAAGAGATGCACCAGGTCTCTTATCAATGCCCTAAGCCAGGGATGTCAAAGTCAAATACACCGAGGGCCAAAAAAACAAATGTGCTACAAGCCAAGGGCCGGACTGGGTCAATGTTTATTATAAGGGGGTGATATAAGTTTTTTTTCTTCTTTCTGCACTCTTTTCATTCAATGTTTTTTTTTGTTTGTTGATGAATTTGTTTTATTTTGTCTCTTTTAAATGAATAAATGAATTAAATAAAATATTAAATAAAGCCTCAATAAACACTTATGATCAATAATTCATGTGAATAATGCAGAATACCATCCTGATTTATGATCAATAATCCAGGTGAATAATGCAGAATACCATCCTGATTTATGCTCAATAATCCAGGTGAATAATGCAGAATACCATCCTGATTTATGCTCAATAATTCATGTGAATAATGCAGAATACCATCCTGATTTATGCTCAATAATCCAGGTGAATAATGCAGAATACCATCCTGATTTATGCTCAATAATCCAGGTGAATAATGCAGAATACCATCCTGATTTATGCTCAATAATTCATGTGAATAATGCAGAATACCATCCTGATTTATGCTCAATAATCCAGGTGAATAATGCAGAATTATAAACACTTCTTTCATAACTTCTCCATCACTGAAAGACTTCTTATGTTGAGCCAGGATGCAGCTAACACGGTAGGAGGCGATCGTAGCAGTTTACCTTTTGTGCTGGACCGAGTGAAGATCGATTGCTGTGCTGCAAGCTTGTGTTTTAGCTCCCGCATGTTCTGAGTCCGTAAACAACTTTTAGGAGGGAAGTCTGTCTCACCGTTTGTGCATCGTCTTGAAATGCCGCTTCAAGTTACACTTTTTGGGCAAGGCAACGCTCGAATTACAGATGAGGCAAATAGACTTTGAATTAGAATAAACAAAAAAATACTCCTCCTCCCACTCTGTGTGAAAATAATAAGTTTTCGTTTGCTTGTTCGCTAGTTTTCCATCCATGTTTACTGCGTTCTGACATTCACTCCACAGCGCTCTCACGCACCGATAGCTCCACTGCTGTCTTAAAGTCTCGTGAGTCACCGCACCCAAAACTCGCGAGACTATGTCTGTGAGAATACAAGATGGGGAGGGCTGAGGAAAGCGTTGCTGCGCATTGGAATATCGTCACTCCTCCCACCCCCCACCTTCACCACTTCTGCAGGAGTTAGAATGAAGCTGAGCAGCGGACATGTCACCTCCACCACTTCAGCCGGAGTTAGAATGAAGCTTAGCAGCGGACATTTCACCTTGTTAACAGCTGAGAGCCGGCTACCAGTGTTCTGTGGCTTGCGGGCCGGCTCTAATAGTTATTAAATATCATCCAGGGGGGCATAAATAATGGCTTTGCGGGCCGGATCTGGCCCGCGGGCCGGCACTCTGACATATGTGCCCTAAGCCAATCAGAGGCCAGGAGAGACACAAACTGCATCGTGATATCCCCAAACTACACAGATTTGAGCAGCATTCTTTGAGAACCTCGCCGCGGACAGGTCTGTGTTTGCTCACAAATTCTCTGTGCACAAAGAATTGTTTTATTCATGCTGTGCCTCTGTTAACCTGTAAACCTGTGTCTGTTCAATAAATCTTTATCATTTTACAAGAGAGACTGGTCATTGAACACCGTTGAGAAACCCCTTCAGAATGGTGACCCCGACGTCTGGCCTTGTCTCTTTCTCTGATTTGGAGGGTGCGACGTGGACTGCTCTTCAACTGTGCTGCAGTGGAGCTCTGTGACACGACAACATCAGGTGAGTTGACCGTGTATTACACAAAACCGACAATTTGGCCACCGTCCCAAATTCAACTGCGCACAGACGAAGTCCAGTCTCGTGATGAAGTCTGGTTCTTCAAGTTAAGGTTAATTATACAAATTTGGTTTGATCTGTCGACACAGGTTTCAGTTTGAACAGATGCTTGTTTGTGTGCGAGACGGTCCCCGCCGCTCGGTCTCGGGCCGAGCCGCGTGCTCGTGGGTTGGGCGCGTGCTCGTGGTTTTTTCCTTCGTGTGTGTGTCGTCGTGGGTTGTTCGTGTTTCATTTACTTGTTTTTTGGGGGGTCAAGCGTCTTTGATTGGGTCGTGGGTTTCGCTGCCGCTGGCTTCGTTCGGACGGTTTCCGTCCGCCCGTTGCCAGAGGGGGGAGGCGTTCGCTCGTCGGCCCGTGTTCGTTGTTCGTTTCCGGGTGCGCTCGCTTCAATCAAAGTGGCTGGACTCGCGGAGACGTTCTGTTTGCACGTACCACGTTAGGGAAGCTCCCGGCTTCCTGTGACGTCACTGCGTGAGTGACCGTTCCGTGCCGCTTGTTTTTGGTTGTCGAGCGTCCTGTTGCCCGGTCTGTCACGGGACGGATCGGATGCCACTGGGGTGTGTGAGGTCTCCGTGAAGCGGTGTATCGCGGGAATACGTCGCCGTCACGTGGTAGGAACATCTTCCAGATGTGCCCTGCGGCGGACTTGCTACTCGCCATGGTGGAATTCGCACTGGAGGCGTGACCCATTGTGGTCGGAGGGGGGAGCCCGCCTGTTCTTTAATTACGGCGGCGCTGATTGTTTTTTGTGTTTCGGCCGTTTTGCATGCTTTGGTTCTCATTTCTTTTGTTTTTTCGTGTTTAATTAATGTCAAAGGGGGGAATCTTTGTATATATACCCATTTTCTGTGTTTTTAATTGTCATTAATTGTTTGTGTCGACTCAGAGAGTGTGAAGTGAAGTTTTCCTTCTTTTCAGTGGTGAATGGTGCTGCCATATTTTGCTTGGACGCCAGGTGGCGGTGTTGTCTAACAGGGGGGCAAGTCTGATCACAGTGGTTTTTCCTCAGGCTTGTCCCTATGTTTTTCTAACTCAGCTCATCTGTGAGTGTTTGTGGAATAAAACATTTTGGGTGAATGAGTTCCTTGGAGGCAGATATGGCACACATGCAGGATAAAAAGGACCAGGAACAAGGAACCATTCGTGAACTTTTGCTTAGGATCCAAGTGGAAATCAGATTTTTACAAACCGTAAACACTGCGAGGTGTAAAAAATGGGAGAGACTATTATCAAAAATTGTTGAGGAAGCAGACGGATCAACAGAAAATTTAGTTCATTTAGTCCTGACCAGAGTTATACAACCCAAACAACAGCTCAATGAAATTGGAACAGAACTGGCTAATTGTAAAACATTTGCAGACTATCAACAGTTAATTAAGAAATATAATGAACAGTTAAAACAAGTTGAAATGCATGAACAATTATGGTTAATGACGGAAAGTGTACAGGAATTAGGAAACACAGAGAACAGTTCACTTTTTAAAAATTCAAAGCAGTAGGTGGTGGAAAAAGAGCAGTCAGACGTCGCCACCTACAGGAGGTTGAAACAAGTTGCAAGGGCTGAGATGGAGTTGAGAAAGTAAGAAAGAAGGGAGAGAGGAAGTTGTGTCAGAAGACAGAGGACATGTGGGGATGTTGAGATGAAGGGCAGGGGGAAGTGACAGAAAGGACTTGGAGGTGACAGAGAAACGGCCAGGAATGTGGAATAATATGAAAAATATTCATATTGGGAATGATGTGGATGAAGGTGAAGACAGAAAAGAGCAAGCAGGAAGTTGAGACAGGAGAAAGTGAAAAGGAAGTTGACACAGAGAAGAGCACAAGGAAGTTGGGACGAAGACAGGAATCAGGAAGTAGAGACAGAAGGTAGGAGGTAAGAGACGGAGAACATGAGGTGGTGAAAAAAAAAGCTTATTTTGGGTATTTTAAGAAATGGACAATTCATCAATTAGACGAACACGAAAGTTCTGGAAGGCAGGAGACAACGTTGCTGAGAGGGATGTGGGACAATTTTGGGTTTAGGTTAAATTGACTTTAAATTAGATGTAAAAAAAATTTTTGAACCGTTGTACAGACCAGATCCAACGAGATGTGTTTTCTGGGAGACAAATGCCGAAAGAGACCGGACAGATATAGCTTTTGAATTTTGGTCTAGTAATATACGTATGGCGTTATTATTTAGACTATTTTCTTTTTTCTTCCACAGCCTGACAGCACACAGTTGGTGGAGGGGGAGCATGAGACAGGCAGACCTCTTTCTTACAGAACACATAATGTAATTTTTCATGAGCTAGGATTCAGTCAAATAAATGTAACACCTGCGTTTGGTGTCAGGGGATTGGGGTTATCGGTTATGGTTCAATTGAACTTGAATGCATAAAGTTGACACCGGCACGGTTCATTGTGACTCCGCGAGCGACAGCTGACAGCCATGTTGAAAGACAAAACAGTAAAGGGGCAAAAAGTAAAGAACAGTCATTCAAACAAGAGAATGTCCATGAACTTCCTCAGCCACATTTCCAAGGCAGAGACTTTGACCAAAGAACTGTCCAAGACACGAACAGATGTCACCATCAGCAAACACAAAGTGAAATCAAGTGAAGTCAGGGCTTGGGGCACCCTGCACGGCTACCAGAACGAGGTTGCTGGTCACTGAAGCTGACAAAGGCTGAACTATGAACGAGTTTGCACGAGCAGAACGAGAGCACGTGTAACAGCTGTCTGGAGTCACCCATTCCAGCAATCAGTGAAGGTGTCGGCCTACCATTCGAACAGGTTGAATCGGACGTGAGCCTCAGTCTCAGGATCCAAACGTGAAGTGCGTTGTTTAATGATACACATAAGGGCAAGTAGGACATGCCCCCGCATGTCACATAATTATTAGGTTAATACTGATTTGTGAGCTCTGTTTGCCTACTTCTCCCCGTTCCTGAAGGCTCTGAAACAAAATAATAAGGCTCTCATCCTGAGACCTAATGCAAAATGAGATTTATGAATATTTTCACAGGAAAAATTGGTGTCATCACAATTATTCATATTAGGCTTTAAAAGTTAGATAATTAATGGCATTTCTCCTCGAGGTAATGCATTTCCAGGAGTCTGGTGGTGTACAACGGATGAGTTGAAATTCAAGACTATAGCTAAGCCGCATAAATTGGATCGTTAATCAGTTCAGACAGGATCAATAGAGTAGGAACAAGCTTTCAAAGATGTGGAGAGCACAGGTTGATGACAAGGCGAGAACAAATTTGCAGGATGAACAAATACATGAGGCGCACGTTGTGGTCGGTGAGGAAAGTGGTTTCAGGGGACAAGAGAGGGTTTTGGACAGCAAAGGGAAAAAATGACACATGAAACAGACGTGAGAAATGGTAACACAGCCTTAACATTACAAACACACAGACACTTACTAAACATCAAGAGTAAACTGTCAAGCTGATTTGAAAGCAAAAACATCCGGATACATCAATTGGAACTAATATGTGGTCATAACACCAGAAGACAGGGGCAGCTCCTGAAGAGAGACACTGGGAACCGGACCATGGAGCTAAAGTGGGGCAGGACGGATTGTGAATTCATCCAGAAGATGGAAGAGAAGAGGATTTTGAGGAGCAACCAGGACTCGCGCATGTGGGTACACACCAGATGAAGAGAAATGTCGTCAGTTGGTGGTACACACACATTTAGATTCTCTGATCAGAACATTTGTGCACGAATGCGCCGTGCGTTCATTGCGTAAGGGTCAACAGACGAGGAGGTCGCGTGAACAAGGAAAATTTCCGACCGTGATGACACCAGGTCATGAGATAATAATTGGTTGCACCGACATGCTCGAACCGGTAAAAGATTTCAGAAATTTACTGGTTGGCGTTGCCGCACTCACCGGCTGACCAGAGGCATAAAAAAAAAAAGAGAAGACAACAAAACGGTCCTAAAAATTTTTTTAATCAATTGTTACATTCCAAGTCATGGTTTTCCTGTAATAATCAGATCAGATAATGGTACACATTTCAAAAATGTAGATCTAGTGAATGTTGGAAATACTTTAGGCCTCAAACATGTTAGTACACTTTTGAAACAAAATTGGCTAAATCTGTGCACAGACTAAAATTAATTAACTTGGGGCTTTACCAAAAGGCCATTAGGGCTGAGAGATTCTGGGAATAGGGGTTCAGGATTGTCAAAATGTCGTATACAATGTACTTTGCGATACTGATAGTTGTTTGTCCAGCTTCCATCTACAGATCTTTGGATCTGTCACACCTGAGATTGCAAGGCCTGAACGAGGTCGGAAGGCCCGCTGACACCCTGGGTGCTTCTCAGGGTCTCTAAGAGAGAGTGACCTGAGCCAAAGTGGATGCGCAAATCTAAGCTGTTGAAACGCACATCATAAGCAGTGCGCCAGAGAGGGAGAGACGCAACCAGAGTGATCCGGAAGAAGAGTCTCTAAGGTCATCAGATCAGGTCGAGGCAGCTCTGAAGGAGCTGCAAAGCTGAGAGCTCCGGCTTTGCAACTGGAGCGAGTGGTCCACACGAGCGGTGGGCTGTCCAGCATCTTCATCCTTGAGAACGTGTTCGAGGAAGGTGTGGGCGTCTGTTGCTTCATCGTTTCACCTCATCCGTGGAAGTCATCTGTTCGTGACGTGGTGGTCTGGTTCGAGTGGGAAGTCATCCTGAAATGCATCTTTATTCTTGCTTTTAAGAGCGGACCAGAGACGGAGGGAAGTAAGTTCCCCCTGGCCGCTAGCCTGTTTGCCTTATTGCCTTGAGAGGGAAGAGCCAGCTGCATGATTGCAGCTTCAAAAGGCATAGCAACATCAAGAGGATCAGAAGAGAGGGGGTATCCATCCATTTGGGTAGGGGCAGTTTGCTTGCCAGGGGAACGGGGTATTGAACACAGCTCAACTGGCTTATCATCTTCAGCAATCTGTAGCCCAAGCAAAGGGTGGTGGCGTATCGACGCCCAAGTGGCCTCTGAAGAGTTTTGATTTGATTTTTGATGTTTATTCATTCATTTTAAAAGAACAATACAAGACAGTTTCATCAGATACAAGAATACAAGTAGGATAAAATGAAGGGAGCAGAAAGAAGATGAAATCTTATTATATCTGCCCCTTATTTCACAGTTTGTTCAACCAATGATAACCTTCAAGCAACATCACAGAATGAATAATTCTACTTATTTTTCTAACTGTAATACACAAACTACATCACAAAATGAATAATTCTACTTAATTTTCCTAACTGTAATACACAAACTACATCACAAAATGAATAATTCTACTTAATTTTCCTAACTAATACATAAACTAGATCACAAAATGAATAATTCTACTTAATTTTTCTAACTGTAATACACAAACTACATCACCCATAATTCTACTTACTTTTTCTAACTGTGATACACAAACTACATCACAAAATGAATAATTCTACTTAATTTTTCTAACTAATACACAATTTTTCTAACTAATACACAAAATACATCACACTTAATTTTTTTTTTCTACTTAATTTTCCTATTTTTTTATTATTTTTTTCTACTTAATTTTCCTAACTGTAATACACAAACTAGATCATAAAATGAATAATTCTACTTAATTTTTCTAACTGTAATACACAAATTAAGAGTGCATCGTTCAGCAAAGATCTGAGGAGAACAGAAATCATGGTGTTATATTAAAATCAGAAGGACTAAAACGGTGTTTGAAATTTTACAGGTGTTTCTATTTTTGCATTTTTAAAATCATTAAGGGTTTGAGTCAATCATCAAAATTTTATACTTTAAACTTTAAATTTCACATTTTAAAGTTCACACAGTTAAGATTAGATATTAGATTTCCCTTTAGTGTTAAATTTGTGTTACATTTTATTACTATTTCTTATCCAAAAAAAGCTAAATCTGGTCCTCTGGACATTCAAAAAACAAAACAAAACAAAGCAACAAAAAAAAAACTGTAGAAACGTTTCGTCTTTCATCCGAAAGACTTCCTCAGTCTGAGAAGCTGTGTTCAGCTCAGTCTTATAAATAGCACCCTCCCACAGTGGATCAACCAGTTGGCTGATGACAGCCGAAACCAGCTGCTCACATGATCAAGGAGGACCATCAGCCTGACGATGGATCGTTAACACCCTGATGGTTGTTTGCTATTCACAGAGGGCTGAGTGATACTAGCAATAACAGCATTGTAAGTGGGGGACAGTTGAACCCGGAGGCCTCCACCTCTGTTTAATGATGGACGGTTTCTTTTCACAAAGATGGCCTCCTTTACTCCTCTCTCAAACCATTGTTCCTCTCTATCAAGGATGTGAACATCTTCATCCCTGAAAGAGTGACCGCTGGCCTGGAGATGAGTGTAGACCGCAGAGTCCTGACCTGATGATGTTGATCTTCTGTGCTGGGCCATCCTTTTGGCCAGTGGCTGTTTAGTTTCCCCGATGTAAGACTGATCACAGCCCTCCTGACACTGAACAGCATACACAATATTACTCTGTTTGTGCCGGGGGACTGGATCTTTGGGATGAACCAGTCTTTAATGTATTTTGGGGTTTAAAAGCCACTGGGACGTTGTGTTTAGAAAATAAACGTCTCAATGTCTCTGAAACTCCCGCAACATACGGAATGACCACTGGTCTGGGTCTGGGTTCCTTCTTTTCACCTGATGGCTGGCTGGAGTCCTGTTTGGGTTTCTTCTCTGCTTTCAGGAAGGCCCAGTTAGGATATCCACATTTCTCTAGAGCCTGTTTTGTGTGTGATTTCTCCTTCTGTCTGGCTGCTGAGTTAGTGGGGACGCTGTCTGCTCTGTGGTACAGAGTCCTGATGACTCCTAACTTGTGCTCCAGAGGGTGATGGGAGTCAAACTGTAAATACTGGTCTGTGTGTGTGGGTTTGCGGTACACCTCAGTTTGCAAATTTCCTCTATCAGAAACTGAGACCTCACAGTCCAAGAAAGCCAACCTGCCATTTTTTACATCTTCTCGTGTGAACTTGATATATTTATCCACAGAGTTGATGTGATCAGTGAAATGTTGGACTTCCTGAGATTTAATTTTAACCCAGGTGTCGTCAACATACCTGAACCAATGACTTGGTGGTCTCCCTGAAAAGGATGTCAAAGCTCTCTTTTCTACCTCCCTTGGTCCCTTGGTCTACCTTGAATGTCCAGAGGACCAGACTTAGCTTTTTTGGATTTTTTTACCTGGATTATTGAGCATGCATCAGGGTACTATTTCTTATCTTAGAGTTGATTTAGTTGTCAACTATTCGCTGCTACATTTCAATTAATTTACTTCTTTCCTAAAATTGGAGGTCAACACAACACATCCTTTCATGTATAGCCAGGTCTAATTTTCAAGAGTTTGGAGTTACATTATTCAATTTCAGTGTTAAAAACAAATAAGTGTTAAGGGTTTTCATCTATTTCTTAATTCTGGTTTAAAATTCATTGGGAGAGGGAGGTGTTCATTATAAGACTGTATTTCTTACACGTGCGGATCCAGTGATTTCCTGTGTAAATGAAAAAAGGGAGAAAAATAAGATTTTGTGAACTTTGCATGTGTTTGGTGTTTGGACTTTCAACACTGATTTTATCATATGTGTTTACCTTTTCAGGTTCTGCAGATTTAACGGAGAAGGGGGTTAATTTGTGTTTCTGTTGTGTTTCATCACATTTCGGGGTTCAAAGTTTGACACTGTAGAGGATTTCAGACTAGGTCAAGCATGGCTGAGGGGAAGAAGAGGCTAATTGTGGCAGGAGGTGTGGGGTCATTGATTTTCGTTTCCATCATTCTGTTGCTGGAGTATTTCTGTGTGATACCAGGTCGTCCGAGCTGTCGTCCCGTACCTCATCAGAGAGACAAGAGAGATGTCCTCATGCAGGGGGCGTGGACCCAGGTACAGGATGCTGATCATCTGTCGTTGAATTTGTCTGAAATTTTTCAGAGGAACTCTTGGTACAGGTATGCTCAGTTCTTGGCCAGAGGGCGCCACAAGTCCGAGTCTTATATCTGTACCCCACTTCCTGTTGCCGAATCACAGCTGCCATTGCGTATTAAACCTCTTGACCGGATACTGTCATTCTGTGTTCTGCAGATTAGCTCCAGAAGATTCTTCATGGAGCACCTGCAATGTCAGCCTAAGTGGTGCAAATTGAGTACATTATCACAGCCGATGGTGTTAGCTCAATTTGTAGATTGGCCATCCAGTGGACAGTTTCCTGTCTGTGTGCACCGCATCCATCATCAGGACTCTTATCAGGTGGTAGTGGGGTCACTCCCTGTGGAGAGGTGCCGAGCGGTATACCACCCAGGAAGGGGGTTCATGGGTGTGCCTGGCAGCAATGGTACGTATCCGCTTGAGGCTCTGGCCTGGCTGTGTGGACATGAGGTGCTTCTGACCTTGCCAGCAAACTGGACTGGGTGCTGTGCACCTGTTGCGGTTACAGACGAGTCGTACCTGGTGTCTTTGAGTAATGGTTCCCATTATGTTGGACGGTCGAAGACTTCTGACGTCAGTCAGCACGAATTTTCTTTGGGGTTCAGAGGTTCCGGTGGAATGGAAACGTGGCTTCTTCCCGGGATCAACAGTCGGAGATCACCTGTTACGCGTGGAGGCCTTAGATTACCACTTTGGGATGTTCATATATGGGGCGGTACGGGCGTTAGAGACCGCCTCCGCAGAGCTGAGGGCCCTGCGTATTATGTCTTTACATCGTGCATTGTTGTTGGATTTGTTCACGGCGTCTGGAAACGGAGTGTGTGAGATGGTTGGTAAGAACACCTGCTGTACTTATATACCTGATGTGTCTGTTCCAGATCCACAGGTCAGAGTGACAGCGGCCCTGCGCCAGCTGAGAGAACTTCAGAAACATCCGACAGAGGAGGCGCCTACAGGACTGTGGCATGCACTGTCTTGGTTCACTAGGGAGCCATGGCCTCAGGTGATGGTCAAGCTCTTGGCCTTGCCGCTGGGGATTTTTGTTCTGTTCTGCCTATTTATGGGGGGTGTGACACCTTGTGCACGAGCGAGGATCTTAAAGATGATTGCTCCTAGGGAGGTGGATGATTTTGGGATGGCATTTCCCTTGGTGCAGGCTAGGTGCAGACCATCGCCTGCTGCACGAACTCACCTGTATTTGGTGGAGAACAGATACCTGTAGTGGCGAGGTGGTGTTTGGTGATGGAATGGAGGGGTGTTGCATTTGTCCTAATGACATTAATTCTCTGATGATCTTGTTGTTTTAGGGTGTGTTTCGTGGTTTTGGATTTTGATTTGATGATTAATAATGGGGTCAGTTCGGGGTTAGTTTGGGATGTGATGAGTGTGTTTGGATGTTATTTTGGATGGTTGATTTTGGAGTCAGATGGAGTTGGGTTAGATGTAGTTGATTTTTGGTTTCGGTGATTTTATTTGGTGTGATGTCCTTTTGATGTGGTGTTGGGATGGGGGTCCTCTTCGGGGGATCCGGCTGGAGTCGTGCAGGTTGTTTTGACCTATTTTAATAGGTCAAGAGAGGGTGTGAAGAGTAATACACAGTTATATATGTTATTCTGATTGAAACTAATACACAACTGTCTATAATTAATACATAAGTGCTCTATAATCAAGGTGTTCACAACTGTTTTACAAATGTTTATGCAATCATGTCTTATGTGCCTTAAAGTAGCTTAGACAACATTATAAGACACACTTTTAGAACAAATAAAAGGTTAACAGGCTCAGGATGATGCACTTTGCGCCTGCTCTGGTCTTCACAGGCCTTAGGGGATGGGCAGGACACAGATAACTCAAACTAAATATACAGTAATGCTGAGTACTTATAAAACACACACACTAACTAAGTGACCAATTAGTGTAACTGGACATTATTTTACATTAAAGATCATACACTACACACATAGAGTAGAGCTGTTCTGATACTTTCTTACTGAGCAAACATGCAGAACAAAAGGGCTGACTTTCAGTAGACTTTTGCACCAGCCATATATCTCCAAGGTCGTATAACTGACAAACAAGAGATGCACCAGGTCTCTTATCAATGCCCTAAGCCAGGGATGTCAAAGTCAAATACACCGAGGGCCAAAAAAACAAATGTGCTACAAGCCAAGGGCCGGACTGGGTCAATGTTTATTATAAGGGGGTGATATAAGTTTTTTTTCTTCTTTCTGCACTCTTTTCATTCAATGTTTTTTTTTGTTTGTTGATGAATTTGTTTTATTTTGTCTCCTTTAAATGAATAAATGAATTAAATAAAATATTAAATAAAGCCTCAATAAACACTTATGATCAATAATTCATGTGAATAATGCAGAATACCATCCTGATTTATGATCAATAATCCAGGTGAATAATGCAGAATACCATCCTGATTTATGCTCAATAATCCAGGTGAATAATGCAGAATACCATCCTGATTTATGCTCAATAATTCATGTGAATAATGCAGAATACCATCCTGATTTATGCTCAATAATCCAGGTGAATAATGCAGAATACCATCCTGATTTATGCTCAATAATCCAGGTGAATAATGCAGAATACCATCCTGATTTATGCTCAATAATTCATGTGAATAATGCAGAATACCATCCTGATTTATGCTCAATAATCCAGGTGAATAATGCAGAATTATAAACACTTCTTTCATAACTTCTCCATCACTGAAAGACTTCTTATGTTGAGCCAGGATGCAGCTAACACGGTAGGAGGCGATCGTAGCAGTTTACCTTTTGTGCTGGACCGAGTGAAGATCGATTGCTGTGCTGCAAGCTTGTGTTTTAGCTCCCGCATGTTCTGAGTCCGTAAACAACTTTTAGGAGGGAAGTCTGTCTCACCGTTTGTGCATCGTCTTGAAATGCCGCTTCAAGTTACACTTTTTGGGCAAGGCAACGCTCGAATTACAGATGAGGCAAATAGACTTTGAATTAGAATAAACAAAAAAATACTCCTCCTCCCACTCTGTGTGAAAATAATAAGTTTTCGTTTGCTTGTTCGCTAGTTTTCCATCCATGTTTTCTGCGTTCTGACATTCACTCCACAGCAAACAACATGTTTGTACTATCAAATATAAGTGTTTAAAGGGAACAGAGAATATTTGATATAAGTGAGCTGGGTTATAATTATTGGGTCAGAGTAATTCGTTTTAGATGATAAATATTGAACATCTCCATCAATCATATCTGCCCCTTCTTAAAACAACTGTGTAGCCGCAGTTTTCTGTTGGTCATGTCTCGAAAAATGTCAATGACCTCAGTGAGGTCATTGACATTTTTTGCAATTATGTTGCTAATTATTTGTAAAACAAACTTATTTGCGCATGTCAGAAATCTTTGCTTGCTAATCTAAGTTGTGTTTGTCATTCAAAGTTTTGCTTGCAATTCTCACATGATGTCGTGGGCAGAGCCTAAAATCACAACAAAAGATTTCTGATGTATGCAAATAAAAGTTTATGTTTTGCAAATAACTTTTTAAGTTCACGAGAGAAAAATTAGCTATTTAATTTAAAAAAAAGTTTTTTAAACAAAAGTTTTTGCTTTAAAAAAATGAAATCATTACAATTCCAAAAGTTTTGATTACAATTTTATTTTACTTAACTGAGGTTAGTTTTTTTTTTCATTGACTAATTGTGAAACAAATTTAACTCCATACTCTGCGAACCAGACCCTAAACTTACTTAATTTCCCCTTCATTTGTACGCTTTTATTGGACAGGAGCAACTTGATTGGTTATGACATTTATCTATTATGGTAGTTCAGGGTGAGTTATTTTTAATTCTAAATGAATATTCTTGTTGGACTTTTATTTAAGTGCTATTTTCCTTCGAGATACATTTACCTA
>JBBPBX010056065.1:0-15194 GCA_038048925.1 Garcialebias charrua
TTGTTTAGCTTTCGGTAGTCTATAGTGAGTCTCCACTTACCATTTGGTTTTAACACCGGCCATAAAGGCGCAGAGTAAGTGCTGTTACAGTATCGGATGATACCTTTTCCTAACAGGTCAGCAATGATTTCCCTGATAGGTTGATGTGCTGCCAGAGGAATCTTGTATTGTCTGACAAATGCAGGTGGAGCATCAGGCGGGGTTGGAATGCTCACTGTGTGGAGCGTGGTCAACCCACAATCCATCGAGTCAGTTGAGAATGATTTTTCATATTTTAGCAGAACTTTGCGAAGTTTGTCCCTGTCTTCATCAGTTTCCAAGGCGTCGGCCTGAGCGACCACCTGGTCTATCTGTGAAGCAAATGAGAGCGGTTCTTGTTCTCTGGGGAGCTCCAGTGAGTCCCCTTCAGTGTCATAAAACCTGTCAACAGGTAGTGCACTGTAAGTTTGAGGGCCTAGACTTTCTCCTTGGTTGAAACCGAACCTGTGGACAATGTCCCGGTCGGACTCAGTGGGGGAGAAAAGAGCTATGGCCTGTGTTGGTTTTGTGAACAAGACTCGCCCCGAATGATGACTTGGGATCAAGTTTTCTGGGAGTCCTCCCAGAAATGGAATGCTTAGTTCAAAATCATGAAAATCAGTAGAGATCAACCATCCTAGCTGTGAGCGCTTTGGGATCAGTACCTCTTCTGTGCTCGTGTTACACACAGCGACAGTCGTGGTTCTGCCGTCGAGGGTCACTTGGCATGTGGCCTCCATGGACAGTCCTAAGTTGAAAAACATAGGAGATGGTTGAAAGCATGCCTGTTTTGTTCTAATAGCCTGTCCTTTCATGATGTGAATCATCACCGGCTTGTTCATAACCTGAGGTGGCACCACAGTGTTATGGCTGTTAGCAACCTGGCAGACCTCTGGAATGGTCTGTCCAGCCTTAAGGTTCTCTGTGGTTAACACAGGAGAGTCCTTCGTGGCTGTATCTAGTGACCACAGTGCATTGTTGTTGACGTCCACTCGGACACCTAATCTTACCAAAATGTCGGAGCCTATGTAGGTTGCATGTGGTAAGTTCGGGACCACGAGGAACGGGTGATCCAGTTCTCGTTGGTTCCAGATTAGTTTAAGGTCAATGATCCCTTTAGCAGTCATTACCTGTTTATCGTTGGGGTCTAACGGGAAGCGGAAAGCCTTTTTGTTCATTCCGAGACCCAACTGTTTCTTAACCAAGGTTCCAAAGAAAGCTTGGCTGATCGCTGATTTCTCCGTCCAAGGGGACAGAACAGCATCATCGGTGTGGGATCCTTGAATCTCAACACCTTTGACTACCTGTGGTAGGTAGTGTTCGGTGAGTGCCAACTGTTTCAGCTCGCAGAGGGGGCTCTCTTGTTGGACCTCTACTGCCTCACCTGTAGTTGGAGGTTCACCCACAGGGATTGTGCTCTCGTCTGAGCATTCCCTTTTGCCTTCCGCGGTACCTGCCGTTAGACGGTCAGTGTTACTCTGTGTAGGCATATCGATCGGCAGTGGTTGACTCACTCTGGTCCACATTGTCTGATCGCCATAATCTATAACCGCGTCGAAGCGGTTTATAAAGTCTTGGCCAACCAAAAATGGGCATGAGTCAACGGTGGACACGTATACCGGGTGGTATAGTGTCGTCTCACCAATCTGCATGTGAACCATTGCTATAGCTGTTAGGGTTGTACTCGTCTCCGAGAGACCCTGCAAAACTATAGCACATTCTCTGAGGGGTATTTCCCTGTCAACACCGCTAGCGGCCAGCCGCAGCTCTTCTAACAGTGTGGGTGACATAACGGATATGTCTGCCCCACCATCCAAGAGGGCCTCTTTTCTGAGGATCCCTTCCAACGTGATGGACAGGTAAGCCTTCTTAGCGGGCCCCTTTCTGATAATGTCACACAGGAACTCACCAGGTTGTCTCCGACGTTTATCACGCCTACCCCTGACTGTGTGACCTTCATTTATCAGTACTGTTAGTGCAGACACACATGGGTCTGACTGTTCAGTTCGTGGCGAGCCACTTTCAACGGTGAGTGAGCTTTCCCCCCCTTTTTCTGACGAGGGGTGCTCAGGCTCCGTAACAATGAAGTCATGGTTACAGTCAACGTTCTGTTGACTGTCACATTCTGGACTGTCAACGATTCGACTGTCATTACCCTGATTGTCAGCATCCTGGCCACCAATGTCTTGGTGACTGCCAGCAACTGTGGCATTGTTGTTGTTAGAATGTTCAGAGTTACTATCAATGATAGTGCTACACATCACACCGGGTTTGTTCTCATTTTTAGTATTTTCCCACGTGTCGAACATCTGACGTATTTCCTCCTTGACTTCTGGGGACAGAGGGCTACGGCCTTTCCTCCGGGACTTCTGCGATTTTTTGTCTGTCTCGGACTGTTCAGTTTGAGGGGTAGGGGGAGCAGGTCCACGGCGTGGGGGCCCCTTCCGGGCCCAGACTGGCTTCGGGTGTCCCCTCTGGGACCACCCTTGGTTCGGGGGTTCCTGCTGGGACCACCCTTGGTTATATGGGTTACCCTTGTACCCATAATCTTTACTCGTTGGACGCGCACCCCCCTTTTGATCCTTTTGTTCACCCTCCGTGTTTTGCTTGAGCCACCTTGGGTTTTTCCTCAAGCGGACACCCCCACTTTGTGGTTTGTCAGGGTGAAAGGTCTGTTTCTTTTCGCCTGTCGGTGGATAGGGAGCTGGTGCTCGCGTCCCTTCCAGTTCCAGCGATTGGGAGTCGGCTCTCGCACTCGTGAACACCTCTACGGGTGTTCTGCATTCCATGCGGGCCTCGAAAACATTTACGGCGCATTGTTTCATTTCCTTGATGGTCTTGTCTCTGAAATTAGCCATCACTTGAACTGACTCTTTTATATCAGGGTGGAGGTTTTTACCGAAAAGGTATTTAAAACCTACGTCGTCCTCCATGCCCGGTTCATTGCGATTACCAAAGAAAGCCTGGAACATTCTCTGGTAATATGCCTGTGGATGCTCCTTCTTACCTTGCACGACCTTCTCGGCATCAGGGTAGCCACCAGGCCCCATGTTTGGAGTGAACTCTCGTATAAGAGTATCACGCAACAGTTTGTAATCTGTTTTTATGGCGTCCGGTTGGCGAACAATGAAGTTATATACAGGCCAGTCTGCGGTGAGCCTGATCAGCGCAATTTTATCCTCAGCAGTAGCATTTGGAAAATTACCCAGCTGGAAATCAAGAGAGTCTAGGTAGTTCTTTGTATAGATTGAACCCAACGGCCCTGGCTCAAAGCGTTGAATGTATCTAGAAAGCTTCTGGAGTTCAGGTATTGGAATAGAAAGTTTAGCATCATTGCTATTCCCATTTACCTGTGATCCATGTGCAGGTGTTGATGTTGAGGACGCAAGTCCCTGCTCCGACTGGCGGGTCTTAACAGGTACGGTGAGCTGTTCTGCATCACCGCGTGGAGGTGGTGGGGGTGGTGGTGTGATGCCTTGAGAATGCTTTGCCACAACATCCACCCACCTCTCCCTTTCTTTAAAGAGGTTTTCTTTAGTTAAGGTCAGTTCCACCTTACTTTCAGTCAATTCTCTGCGTAAACAATCAACTGCAGTTTGTAGCGCTGTGCACTGTTCACTGAGTTTTCTATTTTCCTCGAATTGAGTGCTCTCTTTTAGTTGTTCTTTTAATTTATCATACTCTATTTTCAACATTGTGCACCGGGTGTGGGCTTCTTCTCTTTTTTCCTTGTTCTCTTGTAGATCTTTAGACATCGATTGTACCTGTTGCTGTAATATTTCATTCTCTCTGATAGACTCGTCATATTTTTGTCCTCTGGACCGAATGTTTTCTTCATATGAATGTGTTTGCAACAGTATTTCATTGTTTAAACGTTCAATCTCTGTATTTGTCGTTTTCTTGTATGACACAAACTCTGAAGTGGTACCTTCGTGTTTAGTTTTCTCATCAGCCAGTTTATTTTTTTCATCAGCCAGTTCATCCTCAAGGTCCCCACTCTTATACAGTTCATGGTCCAGTCTGGTCTTCAACAGAAAGGCCAATTTGACAGTACGGTCGGCGCTGAGCTTTTTTCCACCTTTTTTGATTATGCCTGTTGCTAGACTTTCTAACTCTGTGTCCAGAGTCGGGGTGTCCATTGCTGCTACCTCCTCACCATACTTCACGAGTGTTTTCATTAGCAGTTTTAAGGCATTATCAACACAATCTGTGTCCTCTGACTCAGACTCTGAATCCTCCTGCGCTGGGATTTTCTCCTCAACCGGCGCTGGAGTTTGCTCACCATCAGCATCCTCCAAGGATGAGGATGGAACAACTTCATCTGATTGTTTATCCATATTTGTTTTGAGTCTGTAAAAATCAACAAGCTGGTACATGCAGGTGTTATTCGAAAAAGAAATTCGTTATCAAATTAACCTCACTGTTGTAAACGTACACAGAAAAACGTTAAAAATGCTATTTTTAACCAAAAGTGTACAGTGTATGCCAATGCTGTTTAAAATTTTGAATGTGGAAATGCTCTGCTCTCCATCAACTTTTCTTTTTTATTTAATCTGAAAATCAAATAAAAGATGCTTTTTTGAGTGTTATTTTAAATCTCTTCAGTATTTAAAATGAGCATCAATTGTTCGTCTGTACCTCTGTTTTCAAAAATTCTTTATTTAAAATAAACAGGAGTTTTTGTTTGTGTACAGAACAATTTTAAAGCTGGTAATTTTCACCATAAAAAATGCTGACTTTATGATGTGTTGAGAGAAAACTCATCTATTAACGTCCAGCAGGGGGCAGCGTCGCGTATGTTATCACGAAGCGACTGAGTTTAAATCAGTACATGGAAAGAAAACAACCTATTAGGGTTAGTTTTCAGTAAGAACGTGATAATTGCTCGAACCGCTTTCTTGTCAGAGACAAGTTTATGTTGCTAGACAGTGTTGATGGCTTCAGATGAGTGTTTAAGTGTGTGTTCGTGTGTGAACGAGTGTGAGCCAGCGAGTGTGACCTGTCACTCAAAGTGCGGCACCTGGAAGTGACGACAAAAATGGGCGGGCCCACGCAGCGTGCGTAGCGCGTCACCAGCTTCTTACGTGAGCGAGGCGGAGCTCGCTACAACATACGTGGCGTCAACAAATCAATCACAGCGTAAGTAGTTCATTCTACAAGCATAAATGGCGAATGTAGATCCTACCTTCGACCAATGTCGCGCCGGAAATGACGACAAAATGGGCTGGTCGCAACGGCGTGCGACGTGATTGACAGCTCACAACAGCGAATCAGCGTTCGCCACGAGTGATTGACAGCACACAACAGCGAATCAGCGTTCGCTACAAGAGTGATTGACAGCACACAGTACTCGTTTCATCCAATCACAGCTCATAAACAAACATGTACTTGGACACGTAGCTCTAACGTTAGCTCAGCACAACAGAATACAACTTCATAGACTCTTAAAAACAACTCAAACGCTACAATTTAACTTCCCAAAATGCTGAAACATGCGGCGCACATCTAGACAGGCCAACTTAGTCACGCTCAGTAACCCAGCACTGCAGCTGTTGAACAACACGGACTCTCACGGAGTCACTCAAGGTCGGTTCCGTCCACGTTAAAGGAGCAGAACTCGGGTTTCACGAACCACTAACCGACACGTTCTAACAGTATATGCTGCTTCGACCTTCTTTAAAATGTAAAATACCACAACAGCAATCTCGTAGATGTTAAATTAGCTTCCAGGCTTCTGACTCGGCGGTCAAACAAAGCTTTGTACAGGAGTCCGCGTGAACTGGACCGAACCAGAACCTCCACAGACTACGGCTGACAAAACTTCACCTGAATGCTTCCAACAGCGCTTGCAGTGTTGAAACGAATAACAATCCCTCAGCCTCAAATGATAAAAACACGCAGAATCTGCCTGCTTTGAACACTTCCAGCCAAAATTATTATCCTCAGAGTTTAAAACTTGGATCCTTTTATGCAAACATGACGTTACAAGTTCATGACTGAGACCACAGATTTATCAATAAACTTTTAGAAGCCGATACGAGGCCACCAGAAAAGAGTTTAACCAGCAGGGGGCGCCATCCTCACACTGGTGTTTAATTTCAACAATACATGAGGTTGTCCTCGGGACGAGCCTATACAATGTTTATTTATATTCATGACAGTAGCCATCTTTAAACTCAACTATTCATAACTTTATTACTAATATTTCAAACTGGTATGGGAGGGGCTAATTCATCCCTACATTTAATATATATTTTTTATCCACAGTTTTTTCTTTTCATCCTTGTTCGTGGTGTCTTATGTCTCGCAGTCAAGAGGTGGGGGCACGTGGACAGGTCTCAGTCCATCACAGGGACACTTGGACGGGTCTCCAGTCCATGAGAACCACTCTGTGAATGTAGGAAGCCTTGTGTATTGTATATAATGAATAAATATATATTTTCTTCATGGTTTTTGTACATTCTGTGTTTCTTCCCCCACATATTGAAAACTACACGAGTGAAATGGAAGAAGAAAAAATATATATATATTTTTTAACTTTTTTTTTTGCTAAGTCAAAAAGCGATACAAAACATTACAACTTCCAGTGTGTCAGACTCCTGTTGTCTGTCTGCAGACAAACCATAAATACAAACAAAATGATTACGTGCTTTGGTAAACATGTTATAACTTTACACACATGTACAATAAAGGAGGAAAAAGACAGTTTGAGTGCTCCGATGGTTTGAAACCTGTGAATATAAATGTATCATTGGGTTGAATGAGAGGAAGCCCAGCAGAGGACAAACATAAAGGCAGTTTTTTTTACATTTCTCCCTCACAGAACCGGGTTTTGAGTGCTATAAAACTGAAACAACCTGGACTTGGATTTGTCTTGAAAGTGGTTTCTAGGCTGGATTTGAGCACCTACCAGGGAGGAACAGGACTTTCTGCTGAACTGGATCATACTACCGGTACCTGAACTCAAGGTGTGGACCACAGAACCATGGGCTGAAGCAGCCGGTCCCTGCTCACCTTGTATGGCTTCAACAGAACTCCCAGAAGTTTTTTGTTTAGCGCTCTGCCAGGTGCATGTCAGAATGTCGACACAGCTGAGCAGAACTGGAGAGTTTTATAGATGTGAACCATTTTGTCGTACTCAACAGCACATCAACATGAATCCATCTAAAACTTTGTTAGAATCTGATGATGTAGGGTTGAAAAGTTGGACATTTAGAAAAGAAGAGAAAAGAAAAGTCGAAGCTTTTGAACGTTGGTGTTGCAGGAGAATGCTAAGAATCCCTTACACTGCCATGATGACGAACAAGGCAGTTTTGGACCGCGTCAAACCGATAATGTCATTATTGGGCAAAATCACCAAACAGCAGCTCTCATATTTTGGCCACGTGATGCGCGCTGATTCTTTAGAAACGTCAGTGATGCTGGGAAAAGTCAGTGGAAAAAGAAGACAAGGCCGCCAAAGAACAAGATGGCTCGACACTATCATGACAACAATGAACTTGCCAATTGCGGAATTGAAAGAATTGGTGAAAGACAGGAAGGCATGGAGTACGAAGATTCAAAAAATGACCGAAAGTCGGATGCGACTGATCGGATCATCATCATCAATGGAGTTGACTCTGCTGGTTAGCTCTTCAGAACACGTCGTCCTTCTAACCACTTTATCTCTGAGTCTTGGTGCAGATGCATGGAGGCCGATGCTTAAGACTTGAGTTTGGAAGGGATTGTGAACAAACCTTTTTTTATTATTTTCTTTGTTGGGAAGCGTTCTAACATTGAGGAAGGTTCAGAATCCTACGGCTGAGAAAATATTTTGCTCCGATAGTTCTGTCTCCACATACAGCATCTTCTGATTGGCTGTGAGCAAAGTATTTATTGCCTGCTCTCTGTATTCCTCTGTACCACCACTGTTGGGTACAAATACACTTACTACACCCGTAGTGCCTCATGAACCATTGGACACATTTTATTGTAACTTTTCACAAACTTATTGGATGTGAAATCCAATTCAAGATGGCTGCTACAGTCAACTTTAGCAAACACAAGCATGGTACTGAGCTACATGTGTGGAGGTAGTAGCTGAGAGTCGTCCTCAACATGCTTTGAGACATAACGTCTTGCACCAGCACATGAGGTCATAACATCACAAGGTTTGAAACAGCTGATTTCAGTTGAAAAGTGTCAAGAGGCAGCGGGTGGTGTTCTTTCAGTTGTTCTGCTACTTCGGTGAATCTTTCAGAACTGGGTCAGTTCGGATCACCCAGTTCCACGTCTTTGAGTGAATTTGTTTAGAAAAATGAGAAACTTAAAGCTGGATTTTGGCTCCGACACCAGGTGAGGAATGTTCAGGTGTGGCCCGGCGGGCCGCAGTCCAGTTGTCTTTAATACTTTAGGCACATCATTTAAAAACCCGAGTGTTGGCTTCAGTCTGACTCCAGAAAAGTGGATCAAATTTGAACTTCGACCTGGAAGAAGCAATGAAGTGAGAGAGAAGCAAGCTTGTCTTTACACCTACTGCGAACAGAACCTGGTCCAGATTCTGAAAACTTGGCTCTCAAAACTTGGTCCTGCGGTCGAAAGCGTTATTACATTTGGTTTTCTGACCTTGTTTTGATGAATACCTGGACGGAGTAACGTCCAAGAATCTTAAAGTGAATCATCTGAATAACAGGAAGCTGTGAGTGGATGAAGTGGACATGCTGTGAGGGAGCAGTCGATAACTGGTCTGACTTCATCATACCATCAGGAGGCCTCGTCATCGGAGCATGTCTTCTAATTCAAATCTGAGTTCTGACACAGTTGGTCCTGGTTCTCTGGACCTAATGATGCAAATTGATTCATTGGCAAACTTCCCTTTTTTATTTTTATTAAAATTCACTCTCAGGTGCTTCTGTTCAACTCTCTTCTGAGCTCCACAAAGAAACAAAGCTACCCTGAGGGACTCCTTCAGAGGTTTTAGGTTTATGCGTCATAAACTTGTAAAATGCTGGAAATAAAAGACCGATATTTATATTAAACCATTGCATAAAACACTTGACAGCATGAACACATGGAAGAAAACAGGTCGGATGTTCTGTGGAACGTTTCCAAACCCGAGTCTGGAGGGCAGGGGGATTGTGGAGGTTGTGGTCCCATCACA
The DNA here is from genome assembly GCA_038048925.1 of Garcialebias charrua. Taxonomy (NCBI): domain Eukaryota; kingdom Metazoa; phylum Chordata; class Actinopteri; order Cyprinodontiformes; family Rivulidae; genus Garcialebias; species Garcialebias charrua. The sequence continues at coordinate 9,158 of JBBPBX010056065.1, forward strand.
CTGTCCCATGCTGTCCTTAAAGGTGGGTGTCCTCCTCATCCGGGATGTCCTCCTTCATCATCATGTTGTCGATGGGGACGATCCAACTGTCATTGAACTCCCCGTTGAGCACCACCTTCTTCTCCTGCATCTCCGGCTGTGCCTCCATCACCTCCAGCGTGGGGTTGTCATGGTAGCAGTTCTCCACCGTGTTTAGCTCCTCTGTCAGGTACTGCTGGAAAAAGAAAGAGGCTAAAGTTTCGGAAAATGTCTCAACATTTTAAACAAAAAATTGGGGGTGGGGGTTGAACCCTGACGCTGTGGTTTGACTAAAGCAGTGGTAAATTTACTGTAAGGACCTTCTACTACGATCACATCACTTTTTACTACTTCAGTGGCTCGCTTATGGAACAAACTTCTATTTTATCCATCAAGATATCCAACTTTTATACATTTACACCAACTAGAACATTAACCAGAAAATGAACACCAACTAAAACATTAACACCAACTAGAATATAGGGCGGCCGTGGTGTAGTGGTAATGGCAGTCGTCTCCCGATCGGAAAGTTGGCGGTTCGACTCCCGGTTCCCCACACCATGTGTCGTTGTGTCCTTGGGCAAGACACTTAACCCTGAGTTGCTCCCGGTAGGACTGGAAAGCACCTTGCATGGTAGTCTGCCACCACCGGTTTATGAATGTGTGTAGCATTCAATATATGTGTAGCACTTTGAGATTTTCAGTAATGAAAAGTGCGTTATAAATTGAATTAATTATTATTATTATTATTATTATTATTATTAATATGAACACCAACCAGAACTCCATCTAAAAAAGTTAAGTCTGGTCCTCTGGACATTCATCCAAAAGACTTCTTCAGTCTGAGCTGCTGTATTCACATATGGGGAGTAATATTATAGGCAGAAACATGGGTGTGCTATGGGGTCTCCAGTTTCTCCTATTGTTGCCAACCTGTACATGGAGGAGGTAGAAAAGAGAGCTTTGACGTCCTTTTCAGGGAGACCACCAAGTCATTGGTTCAGGTATGTTGACGACACCTGGGTTAAAATTAAATCTCAGGAAGTCCAACATTTCACTGATCACATCAACTCTGTGGATAAATATATCAAGTTCACACGAGAAGATGTAAAAAATGGCAGGTTGGCTTTCTTGGACTGTGAGGTCTCAGTTTCTGATAGAGGAAATTTGCAAACTGAGGTGTACCACAAACCCACCCACACAGACCAGTATTTACAGTTTGACTCCCATCACCCTCTGGAGCACAAGTTAGGAGTCATCAGGACTCTGTACCACAGAGCAGACAGCGTCCCCACTAACTCAGGAGCCAGACAGAAGAGAAATCACACACAAAACAGGCTCTAGAGAAATGTGGATATCCTAACTGGGCCTTCCTGAAAGAAGAAACCCAAACAGGACTCCAGCAGCCATCAGGTGAAAAGAAGGAACCCAGACCCAGACCAGTGGTCATTCCAGATGTTGCAGGAGTTTCAGAGACATTGAGACGTTTATTTTCTAAACACAACGTCCCAGTGGCTTTTAAACCCCAAAATACATTAAAGACTGGTTCATCCCAAAGATCCAGTCCCCCGGCACAAACAGAGTAATATTGTGTATGTTGTTCAGTGTCAGGAGGGTGATCAGTCTTACATCGGGGAAACTAAACAGCCACTGGCCAAAAGGATGGACCAGCACAGAAGATCAACATCATCAGGTCAGGACTCTGTGGTCTACACTCATCTCCAGGTCAGAGGTCACTCTTTCAGGGATGAAGATGTTCACATCCTTGATAGAGAGGAACGATGGTTTGAGAGAGGAGTAAAGGAGGCCATCTTTGTGAAAAGAAACCGTCCATCATTAAACAGAGGTGGAGGCCTCCGGGTTCAACTGTCCCCCTCTTATGCCGGGTACCCACCAAACGCGTCTGGAGCGTCAGAAACGCTCTTGCTGCCCCCTTTCGGCCGCTTGTCACCAGAATCTGTTCACAATGAAGACGCGTCTGATGACGCGCAATGGGAGGAGCGTCTGGCTCCTTTTCCGGTTGTTTCTTCTACACCGGGCAGACGAAATCAGCTGCACGTGAGCCTCGTTACTACTTGAGTGGAGTTTCTACGAGCCGAACTGCAGCTCCAAAAGTCTTTGTTGAGATTAAAACTTTTTTTTTATGTTTGGGGTGATCGTACGCTCGAGCGGACAGCAGCAACTGCCAATTTTCTTACCGGAGGCTGGTTTCTTCATGGAGGCTCGTTGGGGTAAGTTTAAAAAGTCCAAAAAAAGTCCCGTCGTCGTTGCGTCATCACATAGCAGAGTTCTCCCGATTGGTTGCTGCGACGCGTCGAGCGTCGAAAGTTCAAATATTTGAACTTTGGCTGCTCGACACGTCGGTTGCTTCTGGCGCGTCGCGTGCGCGGAAAAGAACTGTCGCGTGCTGCCGCGCCGCTTGAATAGCTCAAAACGCACCGCTTGAATAGCTCAAAACGCACCGCTTGAATAGCTCAAAACGCACCGCTTGAATAGCTCAAAACGCACCGCTTCACAATTTGCCGCGCCTCTACGCGCCTCAGCATAGACTTTCAATGTAAACCGGCCGCTTCCGCCGCTCGAAACGCGTTTGGTGGGTACCCGGCATTACAATGCTGTTATTGCTAGTATTACTCAGCCCTCTGTGAATAGCAAACAACCATCAGGTTGCTAACGATCCATCGTCAGGCTGATGGTCCTCCTTGATCATGTGAGCAGCTAGTTATGGTTGTCAGCAGCAAACTGGTTGATCCACTGTGAGAGGGTGCTATTTATAAGACTGAGCTGAATACAGCAGCTCAGACTGAAGAAGACTTTTGGAGGAAAGAAGAAAACATGTTTTTTTGAATGTCCAGAGGGCCAGACTTCACTTTTTAGATATTTCTACCTGGATTATTGAGCATGCATCAGGTTATCTATATTTAAAATTCTATATAGAGAATTATATATTTTTGTAGAATCTGGTTCATCAGATTTAATTCAGTTCAGTTTATTTATAAAGCGCTAAGTCACAACAGAAGTCGTCTCAGGGCACTGAACAGAAATATTCATATATAAAATAAGTTAACAGAAACATTCATATGTATATAAATAATAATTTAACATTATCTGAGAAACAGACTGCTTTGAGTTTAAAACTCATCACAGAACTCATTAGCATGACTTGGATTCTGGACGTGCCTCCAGAATCAGTCCTAAAGTGCAGGTGCAAATCTAAGCTGGGCTGTGCAGAGTTGGGGCTGTTTAGGAGCAGTGCAAATGGGGCATTAGGCTTCAGATGGATTACTGCCAGCGAGCCATCAGCCCAAATGGATGTTCATTCAGCCGCAGCACTCAGTGGACGCGTGCAGCCGAGACCCAAACAGGTGAGATCACAAAATATCTGACATGTCAGAGCAGGATGCAGGCAGAAGCAGGGAAGCATTTAATGCGCTGTGACTGCTCTTCAGCTCTGAGCTTCTGCCCCCTGCGCATCCGCCAACCATTAATAATAGTCAGTGGTATAAGCCGTCAAAGCTTAATTAAAAATGTCTGGGGTTTTTCTGGGTTCAGATCTGTAATTACTGTTAATTCGTCGGATCGGGTGGGGTTCAGATTATTTGGACTTGAGTGCAACTGTACTCCCTAGTGGCTGGTTTGAACCCAAACCTTGATCTGTCATTGCTTAATGACATTCTAACAAATCTTTAAAGTCCATGTACAGGAATATGTTTGACTAAACTGAGTGAACATATTCTTACAACCTGAATTTTTATTTCTACCCATAAACTCTGCAGGCTTTGTAGTGATGTGCTGATGCTCCTTCTTCCTGTTGTTAGTCACTTGGATTGCTACATTCATCATCACTGCCTTCTTCTGCAACTTGTTGACCACCAAAGTTAACTATCAGATCTCAGCTCCACAACCTCCCTGATCTATCTCTCAATCTAACACAACTTATCGATTCTCCTACCAGACCAAACATAAAATGTCCCGAAAAATCTTCCACCTTAGATCTGTTTTTCACAAATGCACCTCACAAATTTCCTGGTATAGGTGTATTTGCTAACGTTTTGAGTGATCATTCCGTAATAGCAGCTCTTAGATCTACTAAACTTCCACCTGCTAAGCCCAGAATAATTCAAAAAAGGGATTTGAAACGTTTCAGTGAACAGTCATTCCTTTGGGATCTATCCCACTTTGATTGGCAACGTATCCTACAAATCAATGACGTGAACACCGCTTGGAACTATTTTCACAATAGTTTCATTCTCTTTGTAAACAAACACGCACCTTTCCGGCAGTTCAGGATAAAGAGCCGTGACAGCCCCTGGTTTACTCCTGAACTAGCTGATCTCCTGCACTGGAGAGATCATCTTTGGGCCGCAGCAAGAAAATCACACTCAGACACTGATTGGTTGAAATTTCGGCAGCTAAGGAATAAATGCACAACTGCCATCAAAGCCGCTAAACGTAACTACTTCTTATCTCAGACCTCCAAAAATCTAAACGATCCTAAAAAATTCTGGAAAACCATCAAATCTCTCTCAGGCACCCCCCAATCATCTGACCTCCCATCACAATTTCTTGTTGACTCTGTTCCTGTGTCAAATAAGCACGAGATCCTGAACTGTTTCAATAAACATTTTGTTGCTTCTAGTTCATTATTTGACACAGTTACAAACGGAAAATCAGCCACTTTATCTAATAATCAAACTTCTACAAATCAAATCCCTCCTACAAGTCAACCATCTGTTAATCACACCTTCTCTTTTTCTCCGTTCTCAGTCAGTGAGGTAAATAAACTGTTAAATGATCTTGATCCTAAAAAATCTGCAGGTCCAGATGAACTTCCACCTTATTTCTTAAGGCTGGCTGCTCATATCATCACAGTCCCTGTGACCCACATCTTTAATCTGTCCATAAGCCAAAACACCATTCCGGATGCTTGGAAAACAGCCTTTGTTCTTCCTTTGCTGAAGGGAGGTGACCCCACCTCACTGAACAATTATCGACCGATCTCTAAACTCTGCATCTTAGCCAAGGTTCAAGAAAAACTGATAAACTCTCAGATCAAAAATTATCTGGACTCATTTAACATCTTACCTCTCCATCAATCTGGTTTCAGGAAAAAACACAGCACAACAACTGCTTCTCTGAAGGTTCTGAATGATGTTGTTGAAGCATTGGATGCTAAGGACTATTGTGCTGCACTTTTCTTAGACCTGTCTAAAGCTTTTGACACTGTGGATCATAACATCCTGTGTCATAAGCTCTCAGAAATCGGTTTCTCTGATCACACCATCGGTTGGTTTTCTAACTATCTTTCCAATCGGAGGCAATGTGTTCAACATAACGGTACTTCTTCCAGCTATTTAACAGTTAAAAATGGTGTACCACAAGGCTCAGTTTTAGGACCCACTCTCTTTACAATCTACATAGCTAATGTAGGTCACTGCATCCCTGATGCATCCTTACATTTCTATGCTGATGATACAGTTGTTTATTGCAGAGCTAAAACAGTAGCTAAGGCTTTCCAGTTACTGCAATCCGCTTTTGACTTCATCCAGTCAGATTTGTTCCGTCTCAAACTTGTCCTAAATGCTGATAAAACAAAAGGGATGTTTTTTTCAAATAGGAAGTCGGTCCCAGCAGTTCTTCCTCTGATTTTATCTTCAAATGGTGTCCCTATTGAGTTTGTTGATTCCTATAAATATCTGGGTATCCTGATCGATTCACATCTCTCTTTTAAACTCCACGTGGAAAACCTAGTGAAGAAACTGAAAGTTAAACTGGGTTTCTTTTTCAGAAACAGATCATGTCTATCACTGAATGTTAGGAAACGCCTTGTATCTGTGACTTTCCTTCCCTCCATTGATTACGGTGACATCCTCTACATGAATGCTCCTACAAGCACCCTGCGGATGTTGGATGTTGTCTATCATGGTGCACTAAGATTCATAACTGGTTGTGATTATCGTACCCACCACTGCACCCTGTATTCACTGGTTAACTGGACATCATTAACCTCACGCAGACT
>JBBPBX010056066.1:7093-22890 GCA_038048925.1 Garcialebias charrua
ATATATATATATATATATATATATATATATATATATATATATATATATATATATATATATATATATATATATATATATATATATATATATATATATATAATATATATATATATATATATATATATATATATATATATATATATATATATATATATATATATATATATATATATATATATATATATATATATATATATATATATATATATATATATATATATATATATATATATATATATATATATATATATATATATATATATATATATATATATATATATATATATATATATATATATATATATATATATATATATATATATATATATATATATATATATATATATATATATATATATATATATATATATATATATATATATATATATATATATATATATATATATATATATATATATATATATATATATATATATATAAGATGGTCTAGTGGCAGGGCTTTTGACTACGGATCCGAAGGTCGCGGGTTCGCGCCCCGGCCACTACCCAGCTTGGGGTGTCTATGAGTGCACACCTATTTCTCCAGCTCCCCGGGCGCTTTCGGGCTGCTCACTGCACCACCTGGTAGGTGGTTGGGTTAAATGCAGAGACGAATTTCGTCTGTGTATGGGAACATACGCAGATGACAGGAATAGACATTATTATTATTATTATATATATACGGTATATATATATACGGTATATATATAATTAATATAATGTGAATATAAATAGGGCAGCAGGGTGGCACAGTTGGTAGAGCTGCTGCCTCTCAGGGAGAATGTTGTCACATTTCAAATCCCGGCCGGGGGCCTTTCTGGGTGGAGTTTGCATGTTCTCTCCGTGCATGTGCATATTTTCTCCGGGTTCTCTAGTTTCCTCCCACAGACCAAAAACATGCATGTTAGACTGATTGGTGACTCTAAATTGTCCCTAGGTGTGAGTGAGAGAGTGAATGGTTGTTTGTCTCATTTGTCTTTGTATGTCCCTGTGATGGACTTGCGACCTGTCCAGGGTGTCTACTGCCTCTCTCACAGTGATAGCTTGACATGGGCACCACTGACCCCTGTGACCCAAAACGGAAGAAGTGGGTAAAGATAATTTATGGATGGATGGATTATTAACAAAAAGGAAATTAGTAAAATGTAAAATAAAATAAATAAATACAACTTGTTTAACTTTTCTTTTTACATCCCAACAAACACTGGGATGAGTACATCTTAGACAGCACCCCATGACACGCCTCCATTTAAATATTCAAATACATGCAGATACATTCAGTATGTGTGACTCTCCTCCCTGTTAAAAAAAATAATAGAAAAATGAAAAAAAGAAAAAGAAAAAATGAGAAATTTTTAGCAAACATGAATAAAGAATAGAGGTCCTCTACACAATTCAAACACATTTTATGTGCTTTATCTATCTGTGTGTGTCACAGTCGTGTGGCCATTGACACAAATATACAGTTGTCAAAAATAAAGGAGCATGTTTCTTGGTACTCAGGTGAGTTTCAGTTTTTGTAGCATGACACTGTCGATTGAAAAGGTATGTGTGGCAGTCACAGCAGCTCAAAGTTTGCCTATATTCAAGCACAGTTTTTTTGTTTTTTTTGGGTCATATCTGGACATATTTGGTCCTGGACCATAAACACTTGTACCGGACTGAAAGCAATAAGGATTTACAAACATTGTCAATGTTACAATTTCATATTCCACCTTATTTAGCCTTTGTAATGTTTGCTACTGAAGTGTCTTCCAGTGCTTGAAATATGTGAGTTGTAATGGATCATTTCTAGTAATAAGTATGCTGCTTTGGTCTGTGAAGGTGAAAATAGATGAGCCAAGGAGCAAAGCTGCCAATTTACTTGTCCATTCACGTTCCATCCCTCACCTTTGTTAAAGAGATTTAGAGGAAGACCAAAGCAACAAGATCACAGACTTGTGATTAGTTCTTTTTTTTTTTTTTTTTGAGAGAGTGTGGCTTATTCATTCATTCAACCTTTATTTAGTCAGGTAAATCTTTTGAACCTCATGGGCTCATTTACGAAAGCGACCTGCTAAAACTAAAGAACAATGAACAGCAGTGGTAGAATTTCACGCATGGGCTTAGCCCATGCGTGGGCATGTCACAGGAGCTTGAAGTAAAGTTGCTGTTCCTTCACATCTCAAAGAATCAACTGTGGGGGTCTGGTCAGTTTCCTTTGGAGCTTTTTCAAATTAAGTCCGCTGGAAGAAAACCCCAGGGTTGCCCTAGAAATCGCTGGAGGGATTACATATCCCTTTTAGCCTCGGGGATCCCCTAGAAGAGCTAGAGAGTGTTGGTGGGGAGAGTGTTGCTCAGTTTTCCTCCTGGATCTGTTGCCTTGGTGACCTGACCCTAAATAAGCAGATGAAAATGAATGGATGGTTGTTAATAACTCTGCCACACAGGACTTAAAACTGATGGTTCATCTTTATGGTAATGATTTAATCTAATTTACTGCACGTGCAAAACATAATAATGAAAAGCAGTGAATACAACTGTTTAAATCCCCCTAACACATGAAGACGCAAAATCAAATAGGAAGAAAACATTGATTAGCAGATGCCATCATGCAGTAAAACATTTAAGAGCTCTTACATGTTCTTAAATGAGCATTTAATCCCTTTCCTAATGCATGCACATTAGGACACACACCGAACAGGCACACACACACGTGCAGGCAAACCATCAGTCCAGTCACCCCTGACATGTGAACTCAAACACAGTCCAGAGAGCTTTCAATTTGTCATTCATGGTGACACAGATTGTAATCATCCACAGTCATGACAGCATTTTATTGGAACGCTGACTAAACACAATGCAGAGCTCAAAGTACACAAATGGGTGTTTGTCTCAGTATTTGATCCACTATTGTATTCTGTTGCTGCCTTGACATAATTCTCATAGAATTCTGATGGTTTAATTGAAACCTGTTTTATCCTTCATTTACGGCACTCATCTATGGAGGGATTATAGATGAGGACAGAAGAAGGTGGGGGTAAGGTGGAGGAGAAAGCTGGGAGATGAGAATTGACGGGAAGAGGCAGGGAAGAAATTAGAAGTGCGAGATTGGAGGGAAAAGTAGAGGCAGAAAAATAAAGAGAATCAATGAAGACAAAAACAAAATATCTACAACAAAATTGACGTGTTTTGGATGTACAATGCAAATGTTATGTTAAATGTTTATTAAATTTGTTCATTTTTTTACAAAAGAAACAATACAAGACAATCTCATAAATGATTGTGTACAAAATGTAAAAAAATGAAAGGTAGCAGAAAGAAGAATAAATCTTATTATATCTGCCCCTTACTTCCAACAATCAGATTAAACAACAATAATCAACCATGTAAACAATAATAATCTTCAACCAACTTTTTCCAACAATCAGATTAAACAATAATAATCTTCAACCAACAGTACAAAATGACTAACTCTTTCTAATTTTCTAACTAATACAATACACATTACGCTATTTCATATATATTTTTTAACACATTTGTTTTGATCATTTTTTTAAATGTAAACATTGACTTGGCATTTTTAACTACATTCTCCAAGCCATTCCATAATCTAATTCCCTGGATTGAGGTAGAACGTCCCTTCAAACTAGTTCTGAATTGTGGTTTTACAAACAACTCTGTCCCCTTAAGATTATAACAACTTTGTCTTTTAACAAAGTGCATTTGGATATTTAAAGGTAATGCATTATTTTGAGCTCTATACATAACTGATAAAATATTATAGTCTACCAAATCATGGAACTTCAATAACTTTAGTTGATAAAATAATGTACTTGATGGATGACGGTAATGCTTTCTAGTGATAATTCTTACAGCTCTTTTCTGTAATACAAAAATAGGTTTGTGATTGTTTTACACGCATTCCCCCAAACATCAATACAATAGATTAAGTGTGGAACAATGATTGTGTTATACAACAAATACAGAGCTTTATCATTCAATAGGTCTCTGACTTTGTACAGTACTGCAATCGATTTAGCTATTTTTATTCTTACAGAATTTATGTGTTGTTTCCATGTCAGTTTGTCATCAATGATAACACCCAAAAACTTCACCTCACTCACTCTACAAATCTCAACATCCTCAATTTTGAGTGGAACATCAACAGTTTTCTTTTTATTACCGAATATCATGTAATTAGTTTTTTCTAGATTTAATGATAATTTATTTATTTTAAACCAAGTTTGTATCTTGACAAATTCTGTCTTTATCAATTCCAACATTTGTTCTATATCTTCACCTAAACAGAAAAAAGTGGTATCATCAGCAAAAAGTACACATTTAAGGAGTCCTGACACATTTACCAAGTCATTCACATATAAAATAAAAAGCTTTGGTCCAAGTACAGAGCCTTGGGGAACTCCACATGTGATATTACAGAGGTCAGATCTTACATCATTTATTTGTACAAATTGTTTTCTATCTTTTAAGTAGCTAGATACCCACTGTAATGCTGGTCCTCTAATACCATATTTGTTCAGTTTTTCTAGGAGAATGGTGTGATCAATAGTATCGAATGCTTTTTTTAAATCAACAAAAATACTGATACAATATTGTTTTTGATCGACAGCAGTAGTTATTTGTTCCATTAATTCCATGAGAGCCATTGATGTAGAGTTTTTTGATCTAAACCCATACTGACTGTTGCTTAGAATATTTTGTTTATCTATAAATTGGTCTAGTCTGTTTACAAATAGTTTTTCAAGAATTTTTGAAAACTGTGGTAACAAGGATATAGGTCTATAATTGTTGAATACACATTTATCACCATTTTTAAAAAGAGGAACGACCTTAGCTACTTTCATATTATCTGGAAATATTCCTGTTGAAAATGATAAGTTACATATGTATGTGAACGGCTCAATAACATGGCTCATTATGTCCTTCACAAACATCATATCCATGTCCACCCAGTCTTTCGATCTCTTGTCTGTAAGATGTTTTACTACATTCATTATTTCCTCTTTGTTAGTTCCATTTAGAAAAATACTATTTGCACAACCTGTAATTGAGTGGATCACATTTTTATCTACTTTTGGTATCTTAGCTGCAAGGCTTGATCCAACATTCACAAAATATTGATTAAATCCATTTACAATTTCATTTTCATCATGAATTTCATCGTTGTCTTTTACAAAATATTTTGAAATACCAGTTTTTGCTTTATGATTCTTCAGGACACTATTCATTACTCGCCATGTTGCTTTCATATCACCATTACTTTTATCTAATAATTTACTATAATATTCTTTCTTATGTTTCCTTATAATCCCTACTAATTTATTTTTATACTTTTTATATTTTTCTTCAGCGCTCTGACTTCGCAATTTCAAGAAACATGAATACAAATAATTCTTTTTTTACAAGCATTTCTCAACCCTTTTGTCATCCATGGTTGATCAATCGTATTTCTCTTTGTGTAATTTGTTTGCACACAATTCTTTTCATACAGAGCCATCCATCCATCCATCCATTTTCTTCCGCTTATCCGGGGTCGGGTCGCGGGGGTAGCAGCCTAAGTAGGGAGGCCCAGACTTCCCTCTCCCCAGCCACTTGGAGCAGCTCCTCTGGGGGAATCCCAAGGCGTTCCCAGGCCAGCCGAGAAACATAGTCCCTCCAGCGTATCCTGGGTCTTCCTCTGGGTCTCCTCCCGGTGGGACATGCCCGGAACACCTCACCAGGGAGGCGTCCAGGAGGCATCCTAACCAGATGCCCGAGCCACCTCAACTGGCTCCTCTCGATGTGGAGAAGCAGCGGCTCTACTCCGAGTCCCTCCCGGATGACTGAGCTTCTCACCCTATCTCTAAGGGAGAGTCCAGCCACCCTGCGGAGAAAACTCATTTCAGCCGCTTGTATCCGAGATCTTGTTCTTTCGGTCATAACCCAAAGCTCATGACCATAGATGAGGGTGGGAACGTAGATCGATCGGTAAATTGAGAGCTTTGCCTTTTGACTCAGCTCTCTCTTCACCACGACAGACCGGTACAGCGCCCGCTTCACTGTGGACGCTGCACCTATCCGCCTATCGATCTCACGCTCCAGTTTTCCCTCATTCGTGAACAAGATCCCGAGATACTTAAACTCCTCCACTTGGGGCAGGACCTCCTCCCCGACCCGGAGAGGGCACGCTACCCTTTTCCGGCTCAAGACCATGGCCTCGGATTTGGAGGAACTGATCCTCATCCCGGCCGCATCGCATTCAGCTGCAAACCGCTCCAGTGAAAGCTGTAGATCACGAGCTGATGAAGCCAATAGGACCACATCATCTGCAAAAAACAGAGAAGCGATTCTAAGGCCACCAAAACGGATCCTCTCAACACCTTGGCTGCGCCTAGAAATTCTGTCCATAAAAGTTATAAACAGAATCGGTGACAAAGGGCAACCTTGGCGGAGTCCAACTCTCACCGGAAACGAGCCTGACTTACTGCCGGCAATGCGGACCAAGCTCTGACACCGGTCGTACAGGGACCTAACAGCCCATATCAATGGGCCTGGTACCCCATACTCCCGGAGTACCCGCCACAGAACCCCCCGAGGGACGCGGTCGAATGCCTTTTCCAAGTCTACAAAGCACATGTAAACTGGTTGGGCAAACTCCCACGCACCCTCCAGGACCCTGTTGAGGGTGTAGAGCTGGTCTAGTGTTCCACGACCAGGACGAAAACCACACTGCTCCTCCTGAATCCGAGGTTCGACTATCCGACGGACCCTCCTCTCCAGAACCCCTGAATAGACCTTACCAGGGAGGCTTAAGAGTGTGATCCCTCTATAGTTGGAACACACCCTACGGTCCCCCTTTTTGAATAGGGGAACCACCACCCCAGTCTGCCAATCCAAGGGAACTGCCCCCGATGTCCACGCGATATTGCAGAGTCGCGTAAGCCAACACAACCCCACAACATCCAGAGCCCTAAGGAACTCAGGACGAATCTCATCCACCCCCGGAGCCTTGCCACCGCGGAGCTTTTTAACCACCTCGGCGACCTCCGCACCAGAGATTGGAGAGCCCGATCCAAAGTCCCCAGGCTCCGCTTCCTCAGTGGAAGACGTGCCAGTAGGATTGAGGAGGTCTTCGAAGTATTCCGCCCACCGACTCACAACATCCCGAGTTGAGGTCAACAGCACGCCATCCCCACCATAAATGGTGTTGGTCATTAACATATGTAAATGAAGGCGTGTCAGGGGAGGTGTCTCACGTGCGCTCAGTTCCACGTTAATTGTGATGTACAAAAGGAATGTGCGTGGATTCCGGTGTACGCACAGTTTGATACATCTGGATTTTCTCTGGTGCGGAGGTCTGTTCATACAGAGCTTCCAAGATATTCATAAACTCATCATATGCTCTGTTCGCATCATCAACATACACATCATTCCAGTCTTGTTTATCTAGATCCTCTTTCAATTTTTCCAAAACTTTTTTTGACGTGTTTATGATCTTTTTCTTCATTGTGACTGCTTTTGTGATGCTTTGATCATTTTTATAGATTGTGAAAACTGGTATATGATCACTTAAGTCGGTCGTTAAGATACCACCTATCACGTCCCCATTTGTTATATTTGTGAAAATATTATCAATTATTGTGGCACTATTAGTTGTAATTATTTTTGGCTTTGATGTCATTGGATACATATTTAAACTGTACATTGAGTTTATAAATGTGCTTATGTTATTTGAATCTGTTTTATTTCTCATATCAATGTTAAAGTCTCCACAAAAAAAAACATTTTTATTAAAACTCTTCTCCATTAGCTCCAAGATTTTATCTGTGAATATTTCTATATTTGCTCCTGGGGCCTCATGTACAAAGACTTGCGTGGATTTCCTACTGAAAAGTGACGTACGGTCAAATCCAGAAAAGTGTGTACGCACAAAAAAATCCAGATGTATCAAACTGTGCGTACACCGGAATCCACGCACATTCCTTTTGTACATCACAATTAACGTGGAACTGAGCGCACGTGAGACACCTCCCCTGACACGCCTTCATTTACATATGTTAAACAGATGCAAATTACTTCCTGCATGTGTGAAGGACATGTTTGTTTGATCCCTGCGCGATCAGAAATGATTTCTAGATTCAGGAAAATAATGAATTTAATATAATATGAGTGAGGAAAATAATCCTAAGTAAGAATAGTAATAAAATGTGTTCATCACGCAAAGAACGAGTGATTGTGTGTCGGTATTAGTGTGTGCGCGCACCCTGCTTTGGTGCGCAACGGCTCATCCATTCATTCTGAGTGAAAATATTAACTTTGCGCACGAGTTTATTACCATAATTACTGTAAACACAGAGGAACTTAGATGTTTGGTAGATCTTTGTTTATTTAATAGATGATATGAAGAAACGGGTCTGTGCGTCTCAGTGGAGAGTTTTCATGACATGACGTGATGTTGGAGTCTCCAAACGCTGCGCGCGCCACAGCCTTGTGCGCAATCTGTTTGTCTGTGAAGCTTTTACTCTCCTACAAGTTATATATGGTGTACTTTCACGTGTCATTTTGGAGAAATCTACAATAAACGCAGATTATGAATCACCTCCAGCTGCCGCACCGGCGAGGGTGCGCGCGCGCTCCAAAGCGCGACCACTCAGCCTTTGGAATCATATAGATGAGACATTCCATTGGACATGAATCGGCTTTGTGTGGACTGGACTGCCCTGATCGGCCTGCCAGCTCCCTCAGGAAAGCTCCTGTGGAACAGTTTGATCGCTGCTTCTGCATGTGCACGCGTGATGCACGGCTCCTGTGTTGCTCCAGAGCGCAGCAGTGCCAAACTGAAAAATGATTGTTTCTGAAAACGGCTGATAAGCCATATCCTAGATCAGAAAATTATATCTGTTTATAAATAAATGCTCTGCGTGTTACACTATTTATTATATCCTCCAGTAAGGCTGAATGAATCCGTTCCTGTTAAATTTATTTTTGGCACAACTTTGCGCGTCCTTTATTTACTGCGTCATGTGGATGTAATACTTGTTAATCGTGTGTTTGGTGGGAATATTAATCATTTTCACATCATGAACAGTTAATAATAATAATAATAATAATAATAATAATAATAATAATAATAATAATAATAATAATAATGAATTCAATTTATAACGCACTTTTCATTAATGGAAATCTCAAAGTGCTACAAGGTGCAACAGAATTAAATGTCAATAAAACAAATAATAAAACAATTAAAATCAACAACAGTATCAGCTATGATCAAAAGTAGAATCATGAGGAGGTAGTGTAAGCTCGGTTGAAAAGAAAGGTCTTCAAGCCGCTCTTAAAGTCAACCACAGACTGTGGGGCTTCAGTTTCTCTGAATCACCTGTAAGTGTCGCCAAAGGAACAAGAACCACAGAAACGTGCGTACGCCTGCCCTGGAGCTGGCGTGGAAATGTACCTGGATGCGCACATATTCACGTTCAGTTCAGTTTTGATACATACGGGGTTTTGCGTGGATAGTGACGTAAGCAAGGTTTTTGTGCGCACGCACGGTTGATACATGAGGCCCCTGGTGATCTATATACACAACTTATTATTATGTTTTTATCGTTTTTGTTTATTATTTCTATTGTTATCATTTCCATAATATTATCAACTGTTATTGACATTTCACTATTTAATTTACATTTTATTTCATTATTGACAAACAGAGCGACTCCACCACCTCTTTTATTATTTCTGTTCATATGATATAATTCATACCCCTCGATGTGAATATTACTTGTGTTATCATCATTGAGCCATGTCTCTGACAGCGCTATTATTGTAAAAGTTCTATTTAACTGTTTTAAGTAATCTGTTATTTTGGATATGTTTGCATTTATACTTCTGCTATTAAAGTGAATAATAGAGAGAACTCCATTTGATATATTGATGTCATTAAACTGCTCTTCATTATAATATTCGCTATCTTTTATTACAGGGAAAAAATTTGCATCAATCACATTTTCAACATTATATATTTTAGGTTCTGAGTCTTCGTATGTTGTCATGTTCTAATGTATTTGTTCATTTCACTGTATATTTTATCCATTTGTAATTTTTCATCCCCTGTGTTCATCCAGATCCGTCAGCTCTTTTATCATTTTAGGCTGAGACCCTTCCTTTGTTTTGATAAAGATGTATCCATTTCTTGTCCATGTTGAATGTATTTTGTTTTTGTTTTTTAACCACCTTGCTTCCTTTGCAATTTTTCCATTTTTTTGGTAAGATGTTCATTTATGTAAACGTTTGATCCCTTTAGATTTCTTCTATTTTGCATAACATAGTTTTTTGTATTCCTGCTAATAAACTTGACGACTACTGACGGTTTGAATCTTGGTGAATTACTGGGCAGGGTGTGACAGAACGAAATGTCCCCATAGTTTATGTCAATGTCCAAGTCCTGTAAGAAAGTAACTACATGTTCTTCCAGAGTCTCTTGTTCTTCCTGAGATGCATTCTCAGTTGGGTCTTTGTTGGTAAGAGTTTTTGCATATGTCAGACACTTACTAACATCAAGTCCTGAGATCACCACGATGTCTTGCTTTGTGTATTGTTCTAAGTCCTCTATTTTTCGTTCTAGTTCAGCAATTTTATTGTCTTTGCTAATTATCAGTTCTTTCAGTTCTCTTATTTCTTTAACCAGACCGGCCTGTTCATTCGTTTATAATAAGATTTCTATTAAACAGGGTACATGTTGGAAACCAAGTGTTTCTGCTGCATTTGTCTATGCAAGACAAATAAGTAAAATGCAATACAACTGCTCATGTTGAAGGTCATGTACTGCCATGATTATACGACCAAATCAAATGGATAACAGTAGGAAGCACTGGCTCACTCCTCACTAAATTTGCAATGCCATCAAGCTCCTCCACACTGGGAAGAAAGATGACCTGAAATCCCACCAAAAGGTTTGCCACACAATAATGTCAGCAGTAACAGTGTGTCAGTTCACGATATTGACAAAATGACTGTCCTGTAAACTGTGTGTCTTATTTTGCATGGCGCGTTGCTGCCATCTGTTGGACTTTTAGGGAATGGCTTTACTTTTATGTTATTTAGTCAGTACGGTTGTTTGCTAGCTGCAGAGCAGATGAACACAAGTGTACAGTATGATCGCCGCATTCCAGGTCGAGTTCTTCGAAGCAATGCCTTTTCAATATAATGGTCTCGCTATGGTGTCTTGTACCAAAAACTAACCATCAGCCACACTCCTTTCACACGAGTCAGGATTAATCCGTTCAACACCATCTTCAGTTATAACACAATACCAGTGATGTCACTCCTGTTTGGTATCAGTCAGACCACCATTGCACGACTACAACTGGTCCAGAACGCCGCAGCCCGATTTTTAACCAGTACAGCCAAAAGAGAGCACATTACACCAGTATTGGCCTCCCTGCACTGGTTACCGGTCCACTTCGAATCCAGTTCAAAATACTCCTGTATGTCTACAAATCGCTGAACAGTCTCCCCCCTCCCATCTCTGATTTGCTACAGCCATATGGTATGTCCCACCACGTTCTCTGAAGTCAGCGGACCAGTTACTTCTCACAGTTCCAGGAACACAGAGGTGACAGGGCCTTCTCTGTAGCAGGCCCAAGACTGGAACGAGTTACCTCTGCTTGTCAGACAGGGCCCCTCCCTCTCGGTTTTCAAATCCCGTTTAAAGACTCACTACTATTCCGTAACTTTCAACAGCAGATGAGCTGTGCTTGAACCTCTTTGCTTCACACAGGTTGGTCTTTATATTTATTATCTCCAACGTTTTTATGTCTATATTCTGATTTTACTTCAGTTTGTACGTTGCTTATTTGTTATCTGTTGTTTGTCTGTTTGTACAGCACTTTGTTTGGCCTTGTTGCTGTTTTAAGTGCTCTATAAATAAAATGGTATGATATGGTAATAATGCCTTACAAAGTAACGCGTTACTCTAATCAGGCCACTTTTCAGTAACGAGTAATCTAACATGTTGCTATTTTAAATTCAGTATTCAGATTAAAGTTATTTTTCCAAATTACTGTGCGTTACTATTTTTGTCATTTTCTCTAGTAATTTAATTTAATTTAATTTGCTCTATGCATCTCAGGGAGTGACGTCTGGCCTATGATATAATTCAGTCACGTTATCAGCACCTGTGATACCATGCCGTGACAGAAACGCAAACAATGGAGGGGAAGAAAGATACCCATTTTGTAGCTGGAAATACAGGAACTATTTTGAGTTTCTGTCAGTGAACGATGACAATATCAAGTTCGTTGTAACCTCTGTGCTGGCGAGAAAGTGTTGTCTAGCTTCAAAAACACCACATCAAATCTGAAGAAACATTTGGAGTCGCAGCATGGACAGTCAAACTGATGGAGCACGCCCCGCCAGGTGGTTCAAAGCAGAGAGCTGCGACAGGAGGTCCCCCATCCAAACAACAAAATTTTGACTTCGGTGCAAAACCAGTAAGTGGGGGAGAGTTAAAAAAAGTTGGTTGGACGGTTTGTAGTAGAAGAAATGCTGCCCTTCAACTCGCCTTTGTTTCGTGCCATAATAAACTGAATCCCCACCTCTGTAAATGCTGAGCTTCTTGTCAACTACCACAGATATTTGAACTGCTAATGCAAATAACAGAAGGTATATGGGAGTAACGATCCATTGGATCCATAGATCCACATTAGAGCGAAAGAAGGCTGCATTAGCATGTAGGAGAATTTGTGGTAGACACACATTGGTGCAAAAATTGAAAACATTCACTCTTCATGTGGACCACTCAACAAAGTAGTTACAACCGTGACTGATAATGGATCCAACTTTGTGAAGATTAAAGTTTTTCAGCCTGTCACAGAGTCTGATGATGAGACGGAAGAGGAAGAGTCCACCTGTTGACACAAAGTTGACACTATCAGATCTTAGCTCCACAACCTCCCTGATCTTCATTTGCCATCTACCCGTCTGCATTCTGGGACCCTGAGCAGCTTTGATGAAGTTGTTCAGAGTGAGGTGGAGACCATCATCATGAAAATGAAGCCTTCCTCCTGCGCCCTGGATCCCTTCCCCTCATCTCTCATAAAATCCAAACACTTTGCAATAAGCCCATTAATCACACAAATAATAAATAAGTCTCTACAATCTGGTCATGTTCCACTACCTCTAAAAACTGCCATCATTAGGCCTCTTCTGAAAAAATCTAATTTGGATCCCGACATTTTTTCTAATTACCGCCCAATTTCCCACCTCCCATTTCTGTCTAAAGTGCTGGAGAAAGCAGTTGCTGCTCAGCTGCAGGACCACCTACAACAACACTCCCTGTATGAGAAGTTCCAGTCTGGATTCAGAGCAGCTCACAGTACTGAGACTGCATTGCTGAGAGTAACAAATGATGTCCTCATGGCTGCTGACACTGGTTCTCCCTCCATCCTTGTCCTCCTTGACCTCACTGCAGCCTTCGACACTGTGGACCATAGTATCCTCCTCCACCGTCTTCATGTGGAGGTCGGTCTCTGTGACACTGTCCTGGACTGGTTCAAATCTTTCCTCTCCAATAGGCTGGAATGTGTTAGTCTTGGCAATGCCACTTCCCAGACAGCCTGTCTCCTGTGGTGTCCCTCAAGTGTCAGTTCTGGGGCCCTTGCTATTTTCCCTTTACATGCTACCTTTAGGTCAAATTATTAATCAGTTCAACATTTCTTTTCACTGTTTTGCCTACGATACACTAGCCTGGCCCTCGCCATTCCTACGCAGCTCCGCTCAATTCTCATTTCCCTTCACTGCTGGGTCTGGCATTTCTCCCATCCACAAGGATGTCTCCGGTAGGTTTTGACCGGACCAATCAGAGAACAGAAGGCGGAGTTTTGAACGACGTCGACTGACGTCGTCATTCAAAATGGCTGCCGCCACGAAGGAATTTTCAATAAAACAAGGTAAAAAACTATTATTTCTCTGCTGAGAAAAAATAGATTTCATAGCTGACGTTATATCAGAAGTGTTCCTGAGCAATCAGAGAGCAGAAGGCGGAGTTTTGAACGATGTCGACTGACGTCGTCATTCAAAATGGCTGCCGCCACGAACGAATTTTCATCAAAACAAGGTAAAAAACTATTATTTCTCTGCTGAGAAAAAATATAGTTCATAGCTGACGTTATATCAGAAGTGTTCCTGAGCTTAACAGTTCCTAAATCAATTCACGAAATGGTCAAATCTGCTGGATATTAAATAGTTTCGGTTTGATATTTTCCAAACAGCCTCGGGTGCGCTACGAAAATAAATGATAAAAAATCGAATTTTATCTCAAATGTTTCATCTAGGCCAACAGTCAGTAAATTAAAGACATATAATTACACACTGGTGGCAGAAAAAATATCCACCGAGTGGTTTCTGAGCAATTTATCTGATAGCCTGGACCTCGTCAGGCTAAACTAACAAAACTCTGCCTCCTGTTCTCTGATTGGTCCATTCAAAAATCTCCAGGAGAAATCGTTGTCTATGGCAGAGATGCCAGACCCTAGTCCAAAGCGAAGTGAAGGACATGGGTCTGGTATCAACCAGGCTAACGATACACAGCTTTACATCAGGACTGGAGCATCATCATCATCACCATTGTCATCTCCATCTTCACTCACTTCCCTCTCTACCTGCCTGGAGGAAATAAGGGCATGGATGAATCAGAACTTTCTTCAATTAAACTGCTCCAAGACTGAGGCCATACTGATTGGCACCCCTCACCAGGTACAAACATCAACTATAACAACAATTTCCTTTTCTGGACAAGACATCCCCTCTCCACCTCTGTTACAAATCTTGGAATAAAAATGGACTCTCATCTTACATTTGAAAATCACATTAAGCATCTGTTTAAAACCTGCTTCTTCCATCTTCGAAACATCTCCAGACTTCGCCCATCTCTAACTTTTTCTGATGCTGAGAAACTCGTCCATGCCTTTGTCTCCTCCAGGCTCGACTACTGCAACTCCCTGTTTATTGGAATCCCTGGCAAAAACCTTCAGAAGCTTCAATATATTCAAAACAGTGTAGCAAGGATTTTATTGAGAGCTTGTAAATTTGAACATATTACACCCATTCTCCATAACCTCCATTGGCTTCCTGTCACCTACAGAATTCAGTACAAAACTGCTCTCATTACACACCAATGCTTACACGGAACTTCACCTGATTATCTAAAGGACATTCTTGCACCATATTCATCCACCCGGTCTCTACGATCACAGAACAGTAATCTACTTCACATTCCATGAACCAAATTAAGGACCATGGGAGACCGGGCATTCTGTGTGGCTGCCCCCCGCCTATGGAACTCCCTCCCTGACTACCTGAGAGCTCCACAGTCACTGGTTGACTTTAAAAAGGCTTAAAGACCTTTCTTTTTAAGCGAGCCTACTCTGCCTCCACATGATTTTATCTTTGATCTTAGTTGATATTATCATTGTTTTTAATTATCACTTGTTTTTATTTGATCTTTAATTTTAGTTGCACTTTGTAGCACTTTGATATTTTTGTTAATGAAAAGTGTGTTATAAATCAAATTCATTATTATTATTATTATTATTATTACCTGCACAGATGATAGTGTCACTTTTTTGGATCTGTCAGAAATCCTCAAGGCACACTCTATTTCTTTGACCCTAGCAACAGCTGATGGTCAAAATAAGATCAGATATCACATAAAAGCTCTACGAACATATGCCAGCGGAAGCCGCACACTATGAAATAAAGAAAGCAGACAATTTTGAATACCTTAATAAATAATGATTAATATATAAATGTATTAA
>JBBPBX010056067.1:4320-22890 GCA_038048925.1 Garcialebias charrua
TGTATATCATTTAATATTCTATTGTATATCCTTTAATATTCTATATATCCTTTAATATTCTATATATCCTTTAATATTCTATATATACTTTAATATTCTATACTGTATATCCTTTAATATTCTATGTATCCTTTAATATTCTACTGTATATCCTTTAATATTCTATACTGTATATCCTTTAATATTCTATATATCCTTTAATATTCTGTATATCCTTTAATATTCTGTATATCCTTTAATATTCTGTATATCCTTTAATATTCTATATATCCTTTAATATTCTACATATACAGTACTTTAATATTCTTTACTGTATATCCTTTAATATTCTATATATCCTTTAATATTCTATATATCCTTTAATATTCTATATCCTTTAATATTCTATATATCCTTTAATATTCTATATATCCTTTAATATTCTATATATCCTTTAATATTCTATATCCTTTAATATTCTATATATCCTTTAATATTCTATATATCCTTTAATATTCTAGACTGAAATTCTGCTGAAGAGAAGCAGCTGCTTAATTTTCTCAGAATTTGAAGAATAATTTCCTGAATTTTCTGCCTTTAACCAAAACAAATATTGTATTTTCCAGTGTATAAGTCGCAGCAGTCAAACAAAGCATTATGTAGAGGGAAAAAAACATTTATAAGTCGCTTTGTCGTATAATCACATTTATTATGCGTCACAGCTGACTCATCGTGTTTATTATGTTTTTATTTAATGGTCAAAACAGCTTTATTTCGCCTGGGCTGTGCCATCCATCGCAGCCGGAGCTGCTAGCTCTCCAGCGTTCATACACCAGCTGAGTGAAATGAGTGCGCATGGGAGTACTCGCTGTTACAGTACTTAGACATTTAAATTGTCAGTCAAAAATTGCATTTTGAATATGGGGGAAAAATGTATATAAGTATATAAATTGCAGAACTGATAATTTTATATTAAAAAAACTGACTTATACACCAGAAAATACATTGTTTTTTTGTTTTGTTTTTCTCTTCAGTTTTTTATTGTGTTGTTTCTGCTGGAAACATTTCGTAGTCAATCACTCTGCAGGGTGTCTTAACTTCCCAAAGCTCTTTGATCAGATTAGATTACAAACTGGATTAATAAGTGATCACGAGGGTCTGCCTGCTTAATCTCATTTTAGCATTTTAATCTCCCTTTAGTTAATTTTGCTATGCTCCAGGTCAGGATTTTAATTAGCAAAATATTAGTTTAAACATAAGTAATGACAAATAATCTTCTTAATCCACTGACCAGTGAGACTTAAAGATTAAATCTGGTGATTAAGGGTGAATTTGGCCCAAACAGGAAGTAAATAATCTGGAAACAGGCTGTTTAATCTGTTAATCCACTGCAGCCCTTTTATTCAGAGACGCAGCTAAATAATGAAACTGTACAATTTCAATTTAAAGTAACCAAAACTGTTTTTGTTAAAATATATGTATATATATTTTAGATTTCCTGTGATATAAACCTTTTAATAATAAACATTTGTGAAATTGATTAAATCTTTTTGGTTTATAAAAGTCTCAGACATTTAAATGAAATCTTAAACCCAGTGAGTTATAAAAGCCTGCTGATGCTCTGTGAGTTGAGCATGTAAACATCACAACAACCTTTTCTCCTCCTGTTTGACCTCCTGCTGTCTTTAATCAGTTTGTGTTGTTACTCAGACAAGCACTGCTCCAAAACCAGTCCAGGATGTCGTTCATTATAAATACAAACCAATCAGAGCTTCTTTTTTCTTTTTTTTAACCAGTACAACGTTGTAATTTTCCCCAGCTGTTTTGACTTTGATTAGTTGTTGTGATCTCTGTCATTCAGCTCCCACACGGCAGATGTTTGTGTGAACAGACTCGTGAGGCTTGTTACTGCGTTTTCTTTCACTTAACGAGAGCGTTTTCCTGGAAGCTTCCTGTGTGGAGCTTTTCAGTGTAGATGCAGCTTCCTCACCTTCTGCCCTCAGCGATGCTTTACATCCGTCTGGTGATTAAAGTTAATCAAATTAAACGGGTTTCTCAGAGATTTTAAGCTTAGGTTTTATTTAAAAACTTTGAAGATGTATACAGTATTTATTTGTGTGTGTGATGATTTACCAGTACAGTATGTTACTTTGCTTTTTGTTGTAGTTTCCTTTCATTCCGTTGAGTTTATCTCTAAATTAAAGTGGTAAAATCGATAAAAACGGCACCAACTTACACTATAATCACTATTTTCCCCACAGTTTTATTCCCCCCTTGTGTGCAGTCAGGTGCATCTTTGCGTAACTTTGTGGTGAACGTGCACATTTCTGTGTCTTCTTGCAGCTCCGCCCGTCTCCGCTGCATGTGTTCCTGCAACAGGTGCACTTATTGCCTGTGTCAGAGCCTCCTGAAGCTGGAGCTGCTGCGCAGCGTTAAGGCCCAGCTGTGCAGGGTCGTTTACAACAGGTTCATTCACAGAACAAGCTCTCGTGTTGTAACGTAGACTCCCTGCTCCTCCTCTCCGTGTTTCTCATCCTCGGCTCCTGTATCGTTTCGACGCGAGCTCAGTAGCTGTGGTGACGGCTCCTCTGCTTTCCTTCAGCCCTCACCGGCGCTCAGGTTTATGCTGCATATCCACAGCAGGGAAAAGGCAATAAACGTAGGAGAAATGTGATTCTAACTGTTGTAGTTGTGAAGGAGTTGTAGATTTATTCTTGTCTGGGTGCTCATATTTGTTGACAGATAAAATAATTTCTGTTGTCTTCATTAATGTTACGTGCAGCAGCTGAGACGTTCTCCAGCTCAGTTCGTCTTCAGGAACATGTGCAAATGTAGGCGAAGGTCTCTGTGGCTGTCAGGTTTAACCTGGGTGTTTTATTTTTAATCCACCCAGAGGACCTGATTTAACTTTGTTAGATTTTTCTATCTGGATTATTGAGCATGCATCAGGATATTTAAATTGGGAGTTTGAACTTTTCTTCAGCTATCAACACATTTTCATTTTCACTCTAGCTGCTCTGAGAACCTAATAAATAAAAAAAACAACAGGAAAAGGTTTAGAGAGTTTAAATCAAAAATCATATAATCTGGATTAATCATTAGATTTACAAAAATGTTGTTCATTGGCATTTTGGTCAAAAGTTGTAATTTTTATATCACCTTTTGTGCAGTTAATCTCATTAAGATGTCTTTATCAAGAGTAGCATGTTTCCAAGTCAACATAAAATATAACAACATAGATACAGGTTTAATAGTCAAAACAATGCATGATAAAAATAAATAAATGTTAATCTGGAGAAATAAATTCAGCCTCTACTATTAATTCCTGGGTTTTATACATCAGGACAAAAATAAAATAAATAATAAAATCATATGAAATTATTTAACTCAGAGTTGAAAAAATGACTGTTGCTGGATTTAATACAGTTTGGTTGTTCTCAGTTGAATCCACCTTTCTGTGGTCGGTCATGTACGATGCATTGGTTTAATAAGTATGAATGGTGTAGTGTTAATTTCTAATTAACCTAAAACGGTGATTCAACTGTATTTGAGAGATGTTCGGTGCCGCCTGACCTGTGGTGGATATGCAGACAATAAACTTTGACTCACGCGCGCTCATGATTTTCATACAAAATGAGAGAAACACGACCAAGTCTTGTGTTTGTGTTTCATTCTTCCTGAAAACTTAATTCTTGTCCACATGATTTATTTGTTACAAACCAAATTATCTAAAAGGCTTCATGTCTTTTAAACTATTCTTTGATTCAAATTACAATAGATATATATATTTTTTTACGTGACGTTTTCAGTCTCATTTTGTCCTCATTTATCCTCATCTCTGTTGTTTTTGTTTCCCTCCCTCTCTGTAGGTGTCCACTACATGTTTCTGGCTGTCCATTTTCCTCTTGCATGTTGTCAAACTTTAACTCTTAACTTTTGTTTTACAAAAGAACTAAAAGTTCAGTTTGTCACTGAAACACTGCCCTCTAGTGGTCATGTGGAGGTGTTTTGAACAAGAGTGTAAAATGTGGTCTCTAGGGAATAAAATTGGGGGTAAATTTGTGATATAGTTGCAAGTTTGTGTCAATATTTGTTGTAAATTTAACTCTTTAATAGATCCAGGCCGATGTTGTGTTGCATTCAACACTAACTTTTAACTTTGTTTCGTGTTTTGTCTTTGGCAGATATTAAAGTATTACACGAGTCTAATCAGGGCAGAGAAAAGATCCAATGCAGTGAGGAGATTATTCATCTGAACTCATAATCTCAGTTCGTAACATGATTATTTATTTCAAGGGAATATAAAATACAAGCAGAAATAGCATGCCTAATTTATTTTAGCTGTTTGTGGCTGCTGTTCGGTGTGTTCTGCTTTTATTTGATTAAATTGAGCTTTTTGTAATTTAATGTTTATAAAATCTGAACGGAGCTACTGACGACGTTACATTTAACTGTGCGTCTCACTTTGTTTCTTGTTGCTGGTTAAGAACATTTCTTCACTATGACGGAGAAAAGTTTTTCTGTTAAACTAAAAAAAGTTTGCATCAGTGTGTCCAGAACACTATCAAATAATTATTTTCCTGTCAAGATGCTGATTTAAGAATATTTAGCTCTGAGGTTACAAATACACTCCTGTTTTTTTTTACACTTTATCACAAAACAATTGGAAATGTAAAATATTTCCATCCACCTTTACCTTCAAACAGCACATAGAAACTGATCTTGTATCAAACTACCAGTAAGTTAATCACTTGTTTAATTTTAATCACTTTATCACCAGTGTAATCATAACTACGGTAAACATAAAAATAAGATAAATCTCACAAATGTAGCACAACATATAAACTATCTCTTAGTTTACCAAGAAAAATAGTAGCAATTAAGAATTTTAGGGTAATTTCTGTACAAAAATTTGGCAAATGTAAATATTTTGCCATTTAGTTGCTAAATACAGAAATGTATAAAATCAGCTGGACTGGATTTAAAGGTTTAATACTACAAGTGATGATCCTGTTGTCGTCTTGGCAGTCCTGAACGCTCGGCCCGCTCTGCGTGACGCTGGTTCTGTGTTTGTGGGTCGCTGTGGAAGCAGCGAGTTTCAGCCTCTCCAACATGGAGGAGTGTGTTTATACGAGAGCCTCAGACGAAGAGTCCAGAAAGATAAGAGGCAGAAAGTTCAGGTTATTCACAATATCTGGAATATTTTTAGTTTAGTTTTTTAGCTGTAGTCTCATTTTGTGCAGATAATTGTGTTTTTAGTAGAAAATAAAAGCGTCCTTGTCTTGTGGGCTGTTTTTACTTTGTATTTTAGCGAGCTGGCGACGTGTTCATCTTTATTTCTTTATTTTTTTCTGCCTCCTCCATTTCATTCTCACTCTTAGTTTACTTTAGCTTTCCTGCCATCTAACCCAGTTTTCTAAAGATGCAAAGACACCATGAGGAAAGTTTGATAATCAGCTTTTGTTAAACTTTCTGCAAGCAGTCATGCAATAAACACTTTTATTAGTTACAAACAAAACAGCTGTGCTGCTCTTATGAAATAAAGAATGCATGAGTCCTTCCTTGTGTGAGCACTTTAGCTTCTCCAGCTGCCGTTTGATTTGTGTTCACTTCAGTGACCTGTCCTTACAGGATGCTGGCTCAAACCACACACATTTAAACCTGGCCTCTAGGCCTGTCACGATAACACATTTTGCTGGGAGATTAATTGTCTCAGAAATTATTGAGATAAACGATGTTGTTTGAACTTTGACATTACCGTATTCGTCGGTGTATAATACGCTCCTGTGTATACGCTTTGTCCAATTTTTGGAAATAAATCAGAAAAATCCGTACATAATATGCATCGGTGTATAATACGCGCTGCCGTGACTGTCTTTTTTATGGCCACTAGATGGCGCCAAACCCTCCCCGACGCCGACGTAACGCGTCACCGCTGACGTTACGCGTCACCGCTGAGACAACCCAGAAATGCGGTCCATTGTGCAACGCGAGCTGAATTTCATTAAAATTTAACTACAGAAACGCCTAAAAATATATTTGTTAGCTGAATATATATGTTAACGTGTCTCTGTTTAATTTTTGTTAATAAATGATTACAAATTAGCTGAATTTAAAATGTAAACAACACGATGTGCGCACACACACAACAGGCCCACAGGCCCGGTTTGGAGCGAGAGCTGAATTTAATTAAAATTAAACTACCGTACAGAAACACTTAAAAATATATATATTTGTTAGCTGAATATATATGTTAACGTGTCTCTGTTTAATTTTTGTTAATAAATGATTACAAATCAGCTGAATTTAAAATGTAAACAACACGATGTGCGCGCACACACACAACCGGCCCACAGGCCCGGTTTGGAGCGAGAGCTGAATTTAATTAAAATTAAACTACCGTACAGAAACACTTAAAAAATATATATTTGTTAGCTGAATATATATGTTAACGTGTCTCGGTTTAATTTTTGTTAATAAATGATTACAAATCTGCTGAATTTTGAACGTGAACAACACGATGCGCGCACCCAGAGCTGAATTTAATTAAAATTAAACTACCGTACAGAAACACCTAAAAAATATATATTTCTTAGCTGACTTTATAGCAAACGGTCTCCTGAGCTTAACTAAATGTGAAATCAGCTGGTCTGAGCTGGATTTTAAAAAAATAGTTTGCCGATTTATTTCTTTAAATTTAGCTAAATAAACGCTTAAAAATATATTTCTTACCTGACTTTATAGCAGACGGGCTCCTGAGCTTAACCAAATGTGAAATCAGCTGGATTTAAAAAT
This sequence comes from Garcialebias charrua, assembly GCA_038048925.1. Lineage (NCBI taxonomy): Eukaryota > Metazoa > Chordata > Actinopteri > Cyprinodontiformes > Rivulidae > Garcialebias > Garcialebias charrua. The sequence goes on from JBBPBX010056067.1 coordinate 11,095, forward strand.
CTGCGGTGTGGTTTATGAGTGGTATCTTGCAAACAAAAACAGCGAACCTCACAGCTAATTGCAGCTACCGGTACATCCAGAGCAGGGAGCGGGCAGCGACAGAGTCAGTCCGACCAGAGGAGGCTTTTTTCGGACACATGAGCTAGAAACGTCTGGAAGTGGCCCTCTTCCTCTTCGCTCTCTGAGTCCTCTGCTGCTGCCCATAGCGCCTGCAGCGGCCGAAACTGGTACTGCACCATTTTTGCCCAAAATGAAAAACGGTGAATCAGAGCGAAAAATGAGTCTAAAATTATGGGAAAAAATCCATTATAATACGCTTCGGTGTATAATACGCAGGACATTCAAATGAGCAAAAAAAACGTGTATTATACACCGACGAATACGGTAATTAGTAATTGTCAAATTTAAGAAGAAATATTGGTTAATTTGTGTGTAGTACCTTTTTATGACCACTGGATGGCAGTATAAGACTGAACAGAAAAATGGATAGTGAGGGAGCGAGCATCATGTCTCTTTAAGCAAAATAGGACGGAGGCCCCTTGACGTGATGTCGGCTGTCGCTCTTCGGTTTGCAAAATGGCGGACGCTCGGTGTGGTTTGAGCTCTTTAGCATAGCATTTGTCACACAAAGCTTTAAATAAAAACATCAGTAAACAAGTTTTCAGCTTCTTTTTGCAGAGAAAAAACACTTTTCACATAAAGGCATGGGTTTCAACTGTGAATTTTGGAGCTTCGACAAGATGGAAGTATTTTCCTGAGGTCGGCCTGTTAGCTTAGCTCGTAGCTTAGCTGCTTTTAACGATCCAAAAACGTGATTTTGGATCGTTAAAACAGATTATTTATTTATTGTATTGTATAATTGTATTCATTTCATATTAAAACAATGACAATTTTTAAAAGAAAAAATAAACAAAAAACAAAATGAAAGGAAGCAGAAGAAGAAAACATTTCTTATATCTGTTCCTTATCAATCAATTCAAACTATCAATTCAAACATTAATATACATATTTGTAATACAAAAGTATACAGTCTCATCAGAATTATACAGTCACATCAAAATACCTATTATGATTTGTTAAATTAGAATCAACTTAAATGTTACTCTTGAACAAAATAGTTTTAATCATTTTCTTAAATATTAGTATGGACTTCACATTTTTTACATTGTCCTCTAATCTATTCCAAAGATCAATGCCTCTTATTGTAGTAGACCTACCCTTTAAACTGGTTCTAGACTTAGGTTTAACAAACATTTCTGTTCCCTTTAAATTATAGCAACTAATCCTTTTCACAAAGGAGAGAAGCGAAAGGGTGGGGTCAGTGAAGAACACCGGAGTTGAGCCTTTTGTCATCCAGTGTCTTCGTTAGAAAGAGAGACGAAGAAACGATAATGAGGTCGATAATTATCATTTGTCATGCGATTAATTGATTTATTGTTTATTGCGACAGGCCTACTGGCAACGTGGATTCAGTTGATTGAAAGGTTTTGATTCCTGCTCACTGCCTCGTCTTGATATAAAACTTCTTCACCTCATAGTTTATGAGAACTTCTACAGATCTTAACAGTTCTCTTGCGTAAATATTTTACTACCGGTAAATACCAAAATGGCCTCAAAAGAAAACCGACCAAGACATTTCAGTTTCAGGCTAACTCTTCTGCTCCTAAACAGAATGTACGGTAGTTTTGTTCCTGTTGCTGTGACCTCGAGCTGCTTCTCTTCAGAGCCCTGTTCTGCTGTAGCATTCCAACCTGTTCCCCAAACCAAATGTCAAAACAAAGCTCGTGTTCCTGTTTCAGTCTGGATCACCGGGTGCCACTTTTCAAACGCTGTGGTTCAAATTCAGGAAGTTGTGTTTTTACCGGAGTGCCCACGGCTTTGCTTTGTCATCTGGGTGCTCACCCTGTGCTGTGACAGAGAAATGTTTGACTGCTTCTCTTTCTCCTCCCTCACCATCTCTGCATCTGTTTCTGGTCCCCCAGGCACATGGCTCAGGCGGACCTGAAGAACTCCACCTTCTGGTTGAGAGCCAGCGTCGGCGCCACCGTGTTCGCCGTGTTGGGTTTCGCCATGTACAGAGCCCTGCTCAAGCAGCGGTGATCAGGCAGCATGAAGACAGCTACTTCTCCTCCCCTCTTCCCACCTGAAAGACTTCTTATTAAAAAAACAAAAACAACTACCTGACCAACCATCCCAGCTCGTTGCCTCAAACTCCACCCTTTTCTCTCAACGCCATCAAGAAGCAAACAAAAAGTGTGTTTTATATGAGAGCGTGGGCGTTTTGTGTGTTTTGTGAGCAAAGGCAACTTGTCAGTGTCGCTCTGTTTTTAAATACATCCATTATGTGATCGTTTGGTTTAATCTTGATAAGATTAGAGAGTAGCATTAGTCTGGATTAAATGAGCTGATCCGGTCCTCAGGTCTTTATTTATCTAGAAATGTGGAGGCCAAACACGCGTCACAAAGGGACTCGAATCAGTTGTAGTTGTGTATATGTAGTATATAATGGTATATAATGTATGTATGAGTTCTTTAAGAAGGGTAAGGGGACAGGCCAAAAACATGCAGGTGATTTTAGGACAAAGTGCCACATCTATCACCAGAATGGATGTGCTCTTGTTTTATTGTTTCTTTTATTTTTGTGTGTGTGTGTTAATTTATTAACAAGTCTGTTTTGTATTCAGTATTATCACAGCTCATCATTTATGACTGCTTTTATTTCTCTTGATGCTTGAACAGCCAAACGGGACTTTAAAAGTGTTTTTTCTTCACAATATTCTTTTCCAGCATTTACAATAAAGGACTGTATGACCTGCCACGGCCGTGTTGGTGTGTCTGTGTGTGTTTTGAGGTGAAGCTGGGTCTTTTCAAATCAGACTTTAGTGAGAGGCAAATGGAGAAGTAAGCGAGCGATGGAAGTGAACATTGCCGACCTCGGCTCGTGCGAGGAGGAAGTGCTCGCCAGACGACCAGGTAGATGGAGTGAAACGGTGAGAGTTGCCATGTCTGTGGATGGAACGAGGTTACTGTTCGAGGGCTTTTTGCAGAAAAGAAAAGATACTTTGGTAAGATATCCGTTTATCCTGCCACTTCTTTTACTCTGGGCTGGTGTTAACGGGTCGCTCTCTGTGTACTAGAAAATACGATGGGTCACCTACTGGTTCAGGCTTCAGAACACCACCCTGTTCTTCTACACGAAGCAGAACGGCAGTGCTGTAAGTGCCACAGAGTGCCCGTTGATCAGCTGTGCTTGACGATCATTGATTCAGCAACTTGCTCTTGTTCACAGTCTCACCTGAGAGGATATTACTACATATACAGCGTAAGCATTCACCGTTACGTTTGAAGTGACAGGACATTTCATTCTATACAACCGTTTTGCTGTTGACTTGCACTTTCTTGCATATTTGAAGCTGAAATTACAGAAAAATTGTTACCACTTTACAATAAGGCTCACCTTATATGTTATTAATTCTCTATAAACACTTTATAAATCAATAATTGTGTATTATGCATTAATTAAGGGTGACGGAGACTATAAACTGTTCAGTTTGTTGCCAAATGGTGAGCTAAATCTGTTAAAAGTTGCACCCTTGTAAGCACAATAAGCATTTGTAAACCTATTTATTTAGCATAGGATATTTTACTTTATCACTTCATTATGAGTATCTACAACTAATATATATCATCCGAGAAGAGTATGGGGTTCCAGTTCTAAAGCTGAGCTATGATAGATGCATGTGCAGATTGCCCTTTCAAGCCTCACAAAAGGGGTTTGTTGATTTACAGTGGAGACACTCGCAACTTTTAATTTGTGGCTCCAAATGTGAAAAACATTGAAAATCACTCATGTTGTCTTTTGATATATGTATATATAAAAAAAAACTACTTAAAAAAACTTGACACCACCAAGTATTTGGAAAGCAAAACATAAAAATATAATATATAAAACAAAAACTACTTAAAAAAACTTGACACCACCAAGTATTTGGAAAGAAAACATAAAAAAATAATTAGAACAGCACAAACATGTCAAGTTTTCATTAAAATTCGCAAAAATACTTAAAAACATGAAAAACATGACAGGATCCCTCATGTCTTCTTTTCCAGCTTTATTTAGTGAAATGTTGCCTTTTTAAATGGAAACTTTTAATTATTTTCCATCTTGACTCGTGTTTTGCTTCAGGGCCGTGTTTTATTTTATTTATTTATTTAAGTTAGGACAATGCATATTAATTATCATGACAGCAGTAAGCATCAATGTAAATATGCCGGAGTTAGCACAATAGCTAATTTTCATCCGTTGTCCTAAGGCAGGTAAAAATAAGAAACATCCCATAAAACAAAAGAGCAGAGAAAAATACAAACATCACCTATATAGCACTGTATACTGTAACAGAGCAGATGCGTCTCCTAAACCTTTCACAGTTTCATAGATCCTGTTAGTGAAGTTGAACGGCACTCCCAGTGGAACCACACTGTGCTTCTACTTCCTCCACGGTTAGTGCTTCTTGTTGTTTCTGCTCTGGTTGGACCTGATGACGTTGATTTATTAGGTTCAGTCGGTGCGAGAGATCCAGAAAACGGACAGGAAGCCCTTCTTGTTTGAGATCATCATGACGAACGGAAAGAGAAAAATGCTGGTGAGTCGCCGTGAGCAGGCCTGAAACCATCCTCTCCACACGTTTACCTCGTGTGTGTGTGTGTGTGTGTGTAGGCAGCAGAGACCGCCGCTCTCAGAAAAGAGTGGGTTGAACACCTCTGGCAGGCCATGCAGCTCTCCTCCTCTGGTGTTCGTGACGCCGGAGCCACAGAGTACGCCACACTTCGAGTCGTCTCCTCACAGATGGACGTCCACCTCACTCTGACTCTCTGCTACTCAGGGGCGAGGAGCGGGAGAGGCCAAACAGCGACAGCGTGATGGAGGTGGTGCCCCCTCGGCCTCTCTCCACCTTCTCCTCTTCAGAGCACATCTACTCTGAGGCGGCGGGCGTGACCTCGACCATCTGCCCGTCTGCAGAGCAGGGTGGTGACGAGGCCACCTACCAGAATGTACCACGACCCTTTGGCTCAAAGAATCTCCATGGTAACTGCATCCGCCATGACCCCCCGTGTGTTGGGGATTTGGTTGATCTCTAAAAGTCTCGTTTTCAGATCCCGAGTTGAGCTACGAAGACAAGCAAAGCCTCTACGACGTCTTGCCTTCCAGAAAAAGTAAATACTGTACATTTAAATAACTTACTCTAATAAGACACGTTCACGTATAAAGTCATGTTTTGTGCTTTTAGGCAGATGTGACGCGCCGTTGTCTGAGATGCACGACGTTATCTACGACTTCCCTCAGTCCTACAAGACCTCTACTGAACCTCAAGGTGGAATCAAATCTAAAACGTTGGATTGTTGTTTATACGCTGCTTGTTTCAAAATGAATAATCTCCTGGTTTTTGGAAACGTTTTGAACATTTCCAACCCCACAGACGGCATCTACGACGTGCCAAGCTGCATTTTGAGGAAGAGCTGTGATCACACTCAGGGTAGCTTTTATTATAACGTTTAACGCCTCATGTTAAATATACAAATCGGATTCCAAAAAAGTTGGCACACTAAACAAATTGTGAATAAATCTGAATGCAATGATGTGGAGGTGCCAACATCTAATATTTTATTCAGAATAGAACACAAATCACAGATCAAAAGTTTAAATTGAGAGAATGTTTCATTTTAAGGGAAAAATATGTTGTTTCAAAATTTCATGGTGTCAACAAATCCCAAAAAAGTTGGGACAAGTCCATTTTTACCACTGTGTGTCATCCCCCCTTCTTCTTACAACACTCAACAGACGTCTGGGGACAGAGGAGACCAGTTTCTCAAGTTTAGAAATAGGAATGCTCTACATTCATGTCTAATACAGGCCTCTAACTGTTCAATCGTCTTGGGCCTTCTTTGTCGCACCTTCCTCTTTATGATGCACCAAATGTTCTCTATAGGTGAAAGATCTGGACTGCAGGCTGGACATTTCAGTACCCGGATCCTTCTCCTACGTAGCCATGATGTTGTGATTGCTGCAGAATGTGGTCTGGCATTATCTTGTTGAAAAATGCAGGGTCTTCCCTGAAAGAGATGACGTCTAGATGGAGCATATGTTGTTCTAGAACCTGAACATAGTTCTCTGCATTAATGGTGCCTTTCCAGACATGCAAGCTGCCCATGCCACAAGCGCTCATGCAACCCCATACCATCAGTGATGCAGGCTTCTGAACGGAGCGTTGATAACAACTTGGGCTATCCTTGTCCTCTCTGGTCTGGATGACATGGCGTCCCAGTGTTCCATAAAGAACTTCAAATCATGACTCATCTGACCACAGAACAGTCTTCCATTTTGCCACACTCCATTTTAAATGACCCCTGGCCCAGTGCAAACGTCTGAGCTTGTGGAGCTTGCTTAGAAATGGCTTCCTCTTTGCACTGTAGAGTTTCAGCTGGCAACGGCGGATGTCACGGTGGATTGTGTTCACTGACAATGCTTTCTGGAAGTATTCCTGAGCCCATTCTGTTATTTCCTTGACAGTGGCATTCCTGTTTGAGGTGCAGTGACATTTAAGGGCCCGGAGATCACGAGCATCCAGTAGAGTTTTACGGCCTTGACCTTTACGCACAGCCATTGTTACAGATTCTCTGAATCTTTTGATGTTGTGCACAGTTGATGATGATAACTTAAAAGTCTTTGCTATTTTACGCTGGGTAACAACATTCTGGTATTGCTGCACTATCTTTCTGCGCTACAATGGTGGAATTGATTATCCTCTTACCATATTAGCTTCTGACACTGACACTCTGAGAAGCTTTTTATACCCAATCATGTTGTCAATTGACCTAATTACTGTAGTGTTAATTGGTCTTCCAGCTGTTCGTTATATGCCCAATTTCCTTTTTCCAGCCACTTATCCCAACTTTTTTGGGATTTGTTGACACTGAAATCTTGAATCAACATATTTTTCCTTTAAAATGTTACATTTACTCAGATTAAACTTTTGATCTGTCATCTATGTTCTATTACGAATAAAATATTGACATTTGCCATCTCCACATCAGTTTTTATTCACAATTTGTTTAGTGTCCCACCTTTTCAGGAATCCGGTTTGTACGTTTGTATATTTAACGTCTGATCTTTTGTTTGTAGGTGAACAGAACCAAGAAGAAACCTACTGGAAAATATGAAGAAAAGACTTGAGCAATAATTATATTTCACTTTTTATTTTATTTTACACAGATTACTAAACCGCTGCTTCATATCTGCTTTAATGTGTTTTTAATAAATGTAAATATGTTTATCCTCTGGTAATTTTTGTGGGCTTAAAAATGCACAACCCGGCGCTGAAGGTTAAATGTGTTTATTTCACAGTATCACAGCTTTATAGCTGCAGAGAACCTGAAAGTGTGTATACGCTACGCTACACTTATTTACACACCACCTGCTTCATAGCTTAACATATTTATACTGCTCTGGACTCAATTTAATGTAATTAGATTACAAAAGGTTTAAGGAATAAAAAGACTACCGTAAATATTTTGAAAAAAGGAATTTTAAACTTGGTCTAATATTTACTCTTTGTATTTACTACTAGATTCAACATTTAGCAGAAAAAAAATCCCCACTATGAGAGACTACATACAGTAAATGTCACAAACTCCTGAAAATGACTTGTTTTAATAATCCAGCATAATCGACAACACCGCATCACCACAGAGAGATTAAAACAAAAACATAACTTGATGAACATACGGTAGTTATAAAAGTAAAATATTAGTGCAGACTCGGGGCTGAAATCTAAATCAGAACTAGCAATGCATAAAAGTGATTAGTGCATTCTCTAAAGAAATGAATTAAATAAGATTAAAGCATGCGTGCATAAATAAACAATGGCTCCAATTAGCAGGAGCTCTCACTAGTGTCATTTCTTTGTTCTGGTCAGACTATAAATATTTGGTTCGTTATATCTTTATATACACTTTAAACTGCAAAACTAAAATGAATTGAACAGATTTCTTTCACTTCTATGACTCATTAACCAAACATGCATGTTCCTGTTGTCAATGTAGTAAACAACAAATGATTACAAACCCAGAGACACATTTGTAAAGTCGTGTCACAGATCAGATACGTAATCATTTTATCGTGTATTCGTTACGGTTTATAACTTTATTTATTGCATGCTCCTCAAACAGTTAATTTTCTCAACTGATCCATTGCACTTTTTAAAATCCGACAACCTGAAGCTTTAGACGATTCGTAGTGTTGGTTTGGATGAGTGTGAGTCGGTCAGGCCTGACTTTGTTCGCTGAGGAACTCCTCCAGGACGCCGATGATGCTGCAGGCCTCAGGCAAGTCGCTGTGCTCCGCTCGGGCGTTCTGCAGCAACACGTCGCCGTTCCCGCAGCTCTGCAGGAACTGGGCGCAGCGAAACAGGGCGTAGTGGCTCGTCTCAGCCTGACGCACGAAGCGCTTCAGGCCGTTCATGTCCTGGATGGCCTGCAGAATCAAAAGAACTACCGTCATTTCCGCAGTAAACGTTGCACCGTCCTATAAGTCGCATCAGTCCAAATATGCCTAAGTCACTTCGCCGCATACGTCGCATCTATTGTGTCACCCCTCACAACCTGGAAATGTGGGCCGAACCTGAAAATGTGGACCGGTGTTGTGCAAAAAAATCGATTGGCTGCCAAATGGCATCATCAAAAGGGAGGACTTTAACAAGAATTTAACAAGATTAACACTTAAAAATAATTATTTGTTTGCTCGAAATTACATTAAAGGTCAGTCTAACTTTTACTTAATAAATGCACTTTGACAGTCAAATCAGCTGCATTTCAAAAGCCGATACGCGGAAACATGAACGTGCAGAGGCCGACTCACTGCGCATTTCTTTGAAATTTAACAAGATAAGCACCTAAAACAATTACTTGTTTGCTCGACTTTATAGTAAAAGTTGTGTCTCAGTTGAACTTTTATTTAATAAATGCACTTCAATGGCCAAATTAGCTGCATATCACCAAGGCGGCGCAGCAAAATGAAGCTGGACGACGGTGGCATTAATGGCCACTTTTACCTATTACATTGGGGGGGTGCAGAGGTTAGAGAAGATGGGCCTGCAATCAGAAAGTCGCAGGTTCAACTCCCGGTACCGTCAACATCAAAATGTGGATGGAAAAGGTTAAACACCCACACCTGCCTCCACCCTCATTTGCCCCACTCTGGGCCCCTGAGCAAGGCCCTTAACCCCCACCATCTGCTCTCTAAACAGGTCTCTCCTGAAGATGAGTTCTCGTGGCTAAATGAGACTACCTGTATAAATAAAGGGTAAATGAAAAAAAAAAAAATGAAAAAGACAACGGCATGCTATACTACTCTGGTGCCATATTTTTTTTATTTTTTTAAATTTATTTATTTATTTCTTCTTCTTTTGGCTTTATTCCCTGCGTTAGGGGTCGCCACAGCGAACTGGTCGCACGAAGATTTGGCAGTTGTTTTTACGCCGGATGCCCTTCCTGACACAACCACCGAGCAACCACAGCCCTCTGTGTGGAGCAGAGAGCTGATATCTAGGGTTCCCGGGGGAGCAGATGGTGTGGGTTAAGGGCCTTGCTCAAGGGCCCAGAGTGGGGCAGATGAGGGTGGAGACAAGTGTGACAGCTTCACTTATCCCACCCACATCTTTGATGTTGTCGGTACCGGGGCTTGAACCGGCGACCTTCCGATCACAAGCCATATAACGGCTGAAAATGGTAGTGTTCAAATTTTCAGTCAGAATAAATGAAAACGATCATTTCTCGGACAAAAATTGGTTTATAAATATGGAAAAAATCCATAAATACGTCGCTTTGGCGTAAAAGTCACAGGGCGTGTAAATTATGCAAAAAAGGCGGCTTATACAGCGAAAAATATGGTAATTATTTTTCAGCATTGTTAATGATAAGCTTGACTTGTGTGTGTCCGTATTCCTCACCTTAAGTTTGAAGTTCTCCAGAATCTGTCGGAGCAGGAAGGGGTTGCAACGCTCTGCAGCGTTTAGGAACGCCTGAATCCAGCCATCGCAGAACCTGTTAGTGACTGAGGCGAACACAGCACCTTTATTAGACCCTTAAAAGGGTAATCAAATATAACCCTGCAGATGTGCAAGTGATGCCATTTATGTACACCAGTATGGAGAACTGTGACCTACTGGTGTTTGTGAGCGTGGGTGGGCTGGTGGAGCAGTCGATGACCAGGTCAGACTGCGTGTCCTCCGAGACGGCTTTGCACAGAGAGGCTGACGTGGCGTCCTGCTGGGACAGACCCTGCAGACTGGCTGCTTTAATGAACCTGATGGGAACCCACAGGAAGCCGCGGACACAAATGCGTTAGTAGTCCTTCACATGTGGGGTAGTTTCAGGTAAGGGCTGTCCCGTAACTCACCTGGACACGTCAGCCTTCGTCCTCTCGTCCGAATTGATGACTTCCACGTGTGTGTGGCTCAGAGCCTGAATGAAGAAAGTTTAGACTGAATTATTCTGAGAAAACATCCTTTGCTTTAAAAGCAGAACTAAATGAAGCTTTTTAGCAAATACAGGTAGTCCCCGACTTACGAACGAGTTCCGGACCTACGGGCCGTTCGTAAGTCGAAAATAACGCAAGTCGGATCACATGCAAAAAAAAAAAAAAACTTTAAATAAATGTACTGTACTGTACAGTTACCAAGCACTTAGCCTATCCTAACACAGTTTTTAAAGATGAAGGAGTGAGTTGAATTGTCTCCCTTTATGTGAATGGAGCCTGCTAGGGAGGAGGGAGACAATTCAACTCACTCCATCTTTAAAAACTGTGTTAGGATAGGCTAAGTGCTTGGTGACTGTACAGTACTGTACATTTATTTAAAAAAAATATATATATATTTTAAATGAGATGCGTGATATAAGTCCGAAACGTCCTAAGTCGAGGGCGTCGTAAGTCGAGGACCACCTGTATAGTAAATGTGGATTTAAAGGAGCAGTTCAAGTATCACAGTAACACTTATTCTGACACAAGAGCAATATTTACCGTGTTTTCCAGACTATAAGTCACACTTTTTTTTCTTCATATTTTGACCTAGCCTGTTAAAACCAGACCCTTGTCCTTCACTTTGCTTCGTACTATGGTCTGGAGTTTCTCCTATCCACCTTATTCCTGAGGGTGTCACTGTAGAAGCGATTGTGTGTCCTACTTCCGTTTGACCCCGGAAGTAGAATTTCTGCATTGGCTCCTCGTTGTTTACCTGCTAATCTGCGCGCGTCGTTGAAGTTCTGTTAAAGTTCTGTTTTCTGTTATTTCGAGCTAATATTGTCACGAAGATGTCCTTGTGGAGCTCGGGTACCTGTTGCGCTGTTCGTGGCTGTACGAATAATCAGACGAAGCTGAATTTGTGGCTGCAACTAGTGTGTGTTGAACATGCTCCGAAAACAAAAACCTGCATCCTTCTTTGTGGCTGGGCTACGAGAAACCACCTGAAAAAAGACTCTGTATCCTCCAGAGGATCGAGAACACCAGGTATGATTTAAGAGACAGCTTTTAGTTTTATGATTTTATGTAGTCAGTGATTAAATGATACTAATATTTTCGTGCATAACTGGCAAATAAACACACGCACCTATATATGTATGCTGTGTGTGTATATTTATTTATATTATATATAATATAGGTGTGTGTTGTGTTTATTTATATATATATATATATATATATATAGGTGTGTGTGCTTATTTATATATATATATATATATATATAT
>JBBPBX010056068.1:0-22890 GCA_038048925.1 Garcialebias charrua
GCTCCAGGGGTGCGCGCCGACAGAAGCTGACGACCCACCTTCCTGGCCACCTATTCATCGGATGCCAGTAAGGGACGGGAGAGGAGCACGGCAGAAGCCCGCAGGCAAACACCAGTATCACATGTTCACAAAGGCAGTTGTGATGAAACTGCAGCATGTGTAAACACTCAGTGCAGAACAGAAATGGCACCAGGGCTAAATCAGACTCCTCTTTCTTTTAATCGAAGAGGACTGAACTCTCTGTCACCAACCAATCTAAAGTCTGCTCAACACAAAGGACCATCTCCACATTCTCATGCTAAAGCTATCCCCTTATCCTCAATGCGCAACACGCCATGCTCAAACAGCGATCCTGCAGCGTGTGACCGCGCTCACTGTGCTGACCCAACCAGGAAACGGGCTGGAGTCAGGAGATCTGCTCGTTTACAAAACTTGCAACCCCTCCGATCCATGACCCCCAACAAAAAGAGGAAAAACAGACATTTTGTTCAGCTTTTGTCTAATAATGACAGCAGATTGCCTCTGCCTCCAAACACTCTCAATCAGAGTAGTATGGCGGTACATCTGCAGGAAGGCCCTCTCTCTAACGTGGTTGGCCTTCAAGGGACCACAGAAATCAGGGTTTTTGAGGGAGAGCTGATTGCACCACCTGTTCCTCTCCAGGGACCCTCCACGTCACCAGAAAGAACAATCTCGCCGCTTAGGCTGAGAACTGTGGCTAATTTTAGCTTGGTGGTGGAGAAAAACAAACTGGTGGCCTCAGACCTACCTGAGAACGTGGTAAAATACATTCAAAACGCACAAGCTATGTCAACACAGTCTCTCTACACCCGGAAATGGCATATTTTTGAAGCTTGGTGCACAGAAAGAAATATTATTTCTTATTCATGTGACCTGGCCTAGCTCCTCACCTTTCTTCAGGACCTGTTGGAGAAAGGTAGCTCTTTCTCAATGATTAAGGTGTTCTTATCAGCAATTTCAGCTTGTCACGAGGGCTGGGGGAGCAGGACGCCTGGCGCTCACCCGCTCATAATAAGATTTATGAAGGGCGTGCTAAGGAAGAGACCCCCCAGCAGAATCTTGACCCATGGATGGGATCTTAGTATGGTCTTGGGGGCTCTCTGTGACCACCCCCCCATTCAAACCACTGAGCGAGATTAAGATAGATTTATTATCTTATAAGACCGCTCTTCTCCTGGCTCTTTTCTCTGCGAAACGTGTGGGTGACCTCCATGCTTTGTTCCTACATCCAATGTGTACCAGGTTTGCCCCTGACGGGTCAAAGGTCATCCTAAGGCCTAATCCTGCATATATCCCCAAGGTTTTGACTTTAAACCCCAGAAGTCTGGACTTTGATCTCTCTTCTTTTCCACCTGCTCCTGTCCTCACTCAGGAACAGGAAAGGCTGAAGGCTCTCTGCCCCGTGAGAGCTTTAAGCACTTACATGCAGAGAACAGCCGAATGGAGAAAAACAAATCAACTGTTTGTGTGCTTTGCAACACCTGCTACAGGAAAGGCCCTATCAAAGCAGTGCCTCTCACACTGGGTGACTGAGGCCATAAAAAGGGCGTACAGTAGCAAAGGTCAACAGGTGCCCTCTGGAGTGCGTGCCCACTCCACTCGGGGCTTGGCCACCTCGTGGTCACTGTTCAAGGGTGTACCAGTTGCAGACATCTGTGCTACTGTGAACTGGAGCTCAATGAACACGTTTGCAAAGCATTACAGTTTGGATGTTACTGCATGTGATATCACTCAGGCTGTCCTTTCTAACACACAGTAGAAAGCAGCCTTGGGATGCCTGCTGAATAAAGGCGGACGTTCACACTAGCATGCATTTTAATGAGCATTTCAAGGGCGTGATTGAATTACGTTCCCATAGCATTTATGTTGCACCGAGTGACATGACTGATAAGGGAACTGAAAGTTATGCACCATAACTCATGTTCCCTGAAGGAAGGGAACAAGGTGCAACATACCTGGCCCTTTCAATGCTGAAAGCTCGGTGAAGTGCATTTTGGAGATCGATAGATGTGCGTCAGCAGCTTAAGTACCCAGAGGGTGGGGCCTCTGGCGCGACGCTGACGCCCCTGCCGTAAAGGCGTGATTGTATTCCTTCAGGTAACCGCGCGGAGCGCAATTTCCCATAGCATTTATGTTGCACCTCGTTCCCTTCCTTCAGGGAACATGAGTTATGGTGCATAACTTTCAGTTTTTCTATATCCTGCAGGATCTTTCAGCTACAATACTAAAACTGGCTTTGTTGGCCTTGACAACGACCAGAAGTCTCGACGCTGCTTGGACTACAAAGTTTGCGTTCAATGTCCATGTCATTGAAGACTTGTCTCCTTTTCTGGCCACAACCAAAGAGAAACATCACATGGATTTTTTTCCCCGGAGTCCTTGCTATGCGTGGATTGATTCCTTAATTGAGCAAATGATACTTGATGATAAATCCAAGTTTGAAAACTTCCCCCTCTGTGGTTCAAATTTTCAGTTTGGATCTTTATTAAATGTACTAAAATGCAGCTGTCTGAAACTGCTATAAATGCATTTTAGTAACGTGCCTATGAAGTTTAAATGGGAACACTCCATTTGATGTCGTGAAATACAAAATGTATTGCTCTGGTGTCCAGGGGCATTTTTAGGGTTTTCGAACATTGGGGGCTTTAGCCCAGACCCCTTATTCATCCTCTTCCCTATTTAAAAAGTGCACCTTCAAGTCTGTATTTATCAATTTTTTCAGACTATTATTATTATATTTGGTTTATTTCTTAAACTAAATTGCAATAAAACAGAACTTATTTTAATTGGCACTAAATCAATACTGAACAAACTTCATAGCTTCTCCATTCCGGTTGATAACTCTTCCATCTTTCCCTCCCATCAGGTTAAGAGTCTGGGTGTCATCCTTGATAGCACCCTCTCCTTCTCCTCCCATGTCAATAATATCACTCGGTCAGCCTACTTTCATCTTCGAAATATTAATCGTCTCCGTCCTTCCCTCACTCCTCACTCCACTGCTGTTCTGGTCCACAGTCTGGTCACCTCTCGTTTAGATTTTTGTAATTCTCTTCTTTTTGGCCTACCTCAGAAAACCCTTCATAAATTACAACTGGTCCAAAATTCAGCTGCTCGTATCATTACAGTACACAGACCCCCTCAATCCATCACATCACATGTTTTACAACAGCTTCACTGGCTTCACATCCCATATCGCATCAATTACAAAATACTCCTCCTTACATTCAAAGCTGTCCACAGCCTCGCTCATCCATACCTTTCAGACATTATTCACATTGCTACACCTGCTCGTACCCTCAGATCCTCTTCTTCTATTCAGCTCATTGTTCCCATTGCCCGTCTTGTTACTATGGGGAGCAGAGCATTCAGCTGCTCTGCCCCCCAGCGCTGGAACTCACACCCACCTGATATTCACAACACAGACTCACTGCCACATTTTAAAGTCAAACTCAAACCTAATTTGTTTAAATTAGCTACGCACTGTGATGTGTGCATTGTCTCATTTTAATTCTATTTTACTTGTTTTTACTGTGTTTTTTTGATTGACAATGTAAGGTGATCTTGAGTGCCAAGAATTGTGCTGCTCAAGGTGGCTGCATGTCACAGCAGCTCTGTTACTTTCATTCTGAGATGTTGCTTGTGAAAACTTTAATGTCTGGATGCAGATCACTTTGTTTGGATGATTATTTCCTCTGATATCAGATGCTGTTGCAGCTTGAAGGATTTTTACTGAAACCTTTTTACTTTTGGACATTTGTCATGATGTGTAACCATGGCAACAATGTGATTTTTACAATTGGAAGCAGCTGATAAACAAATCAAAACCTCAAATAATACCTCAGCTACAGCCCAAAATCACAAATGATTTAAAAAGGAGGTGCCATGGACGCGCCCCCGTCTACCTGGGGGAGGCGCTTGAATACCTGACCGCTGAGATCCTTGAGCTGGTGGGAAACGTGGCTCATGACTACAAGAAGACCAGGATCATCCCTGACACCTGCAGATGGCTGTCCGCAATGACGAGGAGCTCAACAAGCTGCTGGGAGGAGAGGCCATTGCTCAAGGAGGAGATCTGCCCAAGATTCAGGTGGTCCTGTTGCCCAAGAAGACTGAGAAATCCACCAAGTCCAAGTAGACAGATCAACATCTGCAGCCAGTTTCTGCTGTAAGAGATCCTTCCTGCCCACAACCATCAGCCTCTAGAACGACTCTTTAATGAAACCAGGATGATGAGTTACAACATTTAATTTCTCTTTGGGATTAATAAAGTGTTTTTGAATTGAATTTCATTGAAATGATTCCTCGTGACTCAACAAGACTAACCTGTATAAATAAAGGTTGAATGAAAAAATATTGTAATGTCGGGGGCGGACACCCTGGTGGGGGTTCTGGGTGTCCTCCCTCAGAAATGTTTAAAGTAGACACCCTTTCATGCAATCTGGTGTATTTTAACGAGTGGTTAAACATCTACATACGTAAACACTTGAGTCAATAACTGTTTTAGAGACAGCTTCCTCGTTCAGCCAGTCCATATTGTTTCTAAACTCACTCCTATGGCTAAGACAATGAAACTAATGTGACACAGTTTGTCACAAACAATGACTTTAGAGTCAGAGTCAGAGAGTCTTTATTGTCATTTGCACCGCATGTGGTACATGAGATGAAAACGAGATTATGTACACGAGGTCCCAGTTACATCCAACAACAAATGAAAGAGAAAAACAGTAATAACATCTAGAACTAACTAAGAAAAACATCAACTAGTAATACACTAAGCCTAATATAGTGGGAATAAACAGCAGCACGAACATGAGTTTGTATGAGCAGATGATCACAGATGAACACAGATGAACACAGCAACAAGAAAACAGATCAGCATCAGCATGATGTGATATTTTAGGGGTGAACTTGACTTTTATTTTGTTAATTTTTTTATTTAACATGCCATTGTGCTCATCAGTGGTGATGCTCAACTGCATGTTTAAAAACAAGAATATTAACTTTACCCAAAGAACATTTAATAACCACGAGCAGTGAATTTATGGTTTTTTATTGTTTTTTGATTTAGTGACAGACTCGTAACAGAAACTGACCTGCATCATGCAGCTTCACAACACAAAGTTACACTGTGTCAAGCAAGTGACAAAAAAAACAACTTTTCAGTTTTGTCAACCTGCATGTAATTTTTCATTCAACCTTTATTTAGTCAGGTTAATCTCATTGAGCCTCGAGGACTCATTTACAAGAGAGACCTGCTACAAACTAAAGAATGATGACAACAGCAACAGTAGATTTTCCTTAAACAATCTGTTACTCCTCTCGAGTTCAGTTATGGATCAACGTCGTTCTTGGGTTTTAACAGACATTTATTGTAGACAACTTAACTTAATGCCCCATAAATGCCGTCAGAACTAAAAAGAAACACAGACCTAAATTAGTTCACGGCAAATAAAGATTTACAGAAATAAAAGACAAATACTGTACTGTAAAAGACACAAATAAAACAATAAATCGTACCTCATTGGCCACATTAACTCCAGAGGAATAAAGACGATTTTCTACAGCTTCTTCTTACAAAAAGAAACGTAAAACACCCCTTTGTCTTCAGGGGGAACTTCTTGTAGTAGTCTCTTCTGCAGTAACGGTTCTCTAACGGTTTCCATGGCAACTGTGTCAATCAATCTTACTCCAAGGGAAACAACGTGGCATGCGGAACAAAATATACGTTCCCCCATACATTTCAATGCATTTTAACACAAAAAATGAACCTTAACAACATAAATTACTGAAAGTTGTTACTTATCGATTATTAAATGTTTTATATTAAACACTAATATTTATTGCTCTCTTTAACTGAATATTGAATAATGCATAAAATGAGATCTGCCCTTGATGGCAGCTACACTCCCACCAAATCACTTGTGATTTCTATTATAACTCTATTATGAACTTGTGAGTGGGTCTATTCTGCCTCTAGCAGTGTAACTGTCTTATGAATAGGCCTGTCCAAATGTACTTGTTTGAGTCTCTTTCCATGACAATCTAATACAGAGTCACTGATCAACTGCTGCACCTTGCGAACACATCCATCTTCACTTGGATACACCGCTGTGACCTTAGCGAGTTTCCACTTGTTTCTAGGCTCTGTGTCATCTTGCACAATCACTGTGTCATTGACTTTAGCATTTCTCCTTGTTCTTTGCCATTTAGTTTTTGCTGTAGTCTCACGTCTGAATTTCCTGCATTTCACACAGTTGTAGATATATGAGCCTACTGCTCGACTACACCCAACTATCCAAATGCCGTTTGCTCTTAGCTCATTTATTGTCATGCCTCGACCTTGATGTTTCACTCGTTGATGATAGTGATCAATCAGCAACCTTGTGACGTGGTTGTTCTTTGGTAAAATAGCTGGATACTTGACGTGTGGATATAACGTAGCTTGATCTGATCTACCTCCCACTCGGAGGACGCCCTTGTGGTCCAGGAAGGGATTGAGTCGATAGAGTCTGTTTGTCTTGTCTTCAATTAACTCTTTTCGGGACTGAAGTTCCTTGATTTCTTTGGAGAAGACTGACCCTTGTACCATGGTTATGATTCGAAGTTCAGCTTCTTGTCTTTCTTCAAGACTTGTGGCTTCATGGGTTTTTCTTTGCTTCTTCTTAAACTCTCTTCCAAATCTGATAAGTCTTGCAATAGCCTTGACTAGTTTTGACCAGCTGGAGAATTTCACAAAACGTTCTGCCAGAGAATCCACCCTTGACGACGTGTGGTGTACAACTACTTTGCATACTTTGGGGTCCTCTGATTGAAGTTCTCCCACCTTAGCCTCTTCATTGGGAAGATCTTCTTGCCCGAGAAAACTTGTTGAAATGAAGCGTAAATCCTCTTGAGAGAGGTGAGAATCTTCCACTTTCTTTTCATTGAAATCAGCCTCAATCACTTTGATCACATCTGATGGTGTGACAACTTCTTTGACTTGGGTGCGACAAACGTAGTGCACTTCTTTGACAATACTCCTGTGACTGCATCCAATAATGTCTCCATAGTTCACACAAGGATCAACACCTCCAACTATTGTCCAGCCGAGATCTGTCTTTTGGCCAAAAGGCTCATTGTCTTTTCCTGACACAACTGCTCTAGGTACCAGTGCTTGTGAACAGTTATAACCTATCAGCAGACCAACATCGCATTCAATTAGAGGTGCTATTTCATCAGCGAGGTGCTCCAAATGTGGCCATGCTCTCGCCGTCTTGGGTGTGGGAATATGGTTTAAATTGGCAGGGATGAACTCTCTTGTGTATGTAGTAGGAAGGGAGATTTTCTTTGATGAGTAGAAACCTCTGATTTGTAGCCCTGAGATCCTTTGACTTGGAACAACTTCCTCTTTGTATGACAATGTAGAGAGCTTTAACTTTACATCTCTCTTTTCTGTATCCAGAACGTCTGCCTTTTCTTGCAAAACAAATGTAGTGTCGCTCTGAGTGTCCAGAAGGGCGTATACTAGCATTTCTTGTTCTGGGTTGCTTACTGTGGATAACCAAACTGGAATCACTGTAGATGTGAGATCACTCTTGTCACCTTGGATCACACGGTTTGAGATTGCCTCACTTAAAGTTTCTTTACTTTGTTCTTTGGTTTGTTTGGTTTCCCTGGCTTCTTTCATCCCTTTAATTTCTCTTTGTTCTTTATCTCTGTCCTTATTTCTTTTGAATTCTTTGTCTCGTTCTTCATGTAGGCACGTTGGGTGTTTTCCCTGGCAGGTGTTACAGATATTTCTTCTTTCACATTTCTTAGACAGGTGTCCAAAGCTGAGACATCCAAAACACAGTCCTTTTAGCTTCACAAACTCCACTCTTTCAACTAGCGTCTTTTCCATAAACTTTCGACATGTGTGAATGTTGTGATTTAATTTTTCACAGAATACACATTTGTTTGTTTCTGTTTTCTCTTCTGAGCTGCTTGCAAACACCTTTGCTCCAACACTTTGAGCCTTTAAGGGTTTCAGCTTCTCTGAGTCATTTGCTTTAAGTGCATGTAGCGATGTCACTGGGTTGCACGCTATCTTGGCCTCTCTTGTGATAAAGTCAACAAAGTTGCTAAATGTTGGAAATGAACCATACTCCTCTTCAATCTGAATGACTTTTCTATTCCATCTTGCTGTAAGCCAATCAGGAAGCTTGCTGAGCATTCTCTGGTTCTCACTACAGTCATTTAGAACCTCAAGACTTGTTATCTGAGACATTGCTGCTTCACAGCTCCTGAGAAAGTCTGAGAACTCTCTTAGTTCAGTACTGTCCCTTGGTCCAATTTTCGGCCATGATGAAAGCTTATCTCTGAAGGCTTTGGCGATCATAAATGAACTTCCATATCTTTCCTCCAGAGTGTTCCAAGCTGTGTGGTATGCCAAATCTGTTTCCAGCAGGAAGTAACCTTCGATAGCCTTTCTTGCGGGACCACCAACATACTTTCGAAGATAGTAAATCTTTTCACTTACTGGGATGTTCTTTCTTTCAATAAGCATTTGAAAAGAAATTTTCCAGTCCTTGTACTTGATAGGATCACCACTGAAAACAGCGGGTTCTGGAACTGGTAGACGGCTAACGTTAATGGACTCTGCTAAAACCTTGGCTAGTACCATTATTCCATCTTCTTGTGTGGCATAACTAGGTTGCTGACTTGAGGTGACTTGTGACCTAATAAATGGTTGTGCACTTGGATTGAGGTTTGAAGATGCAAGCTTTGGTTCAGGCGGGCTTATTGGATTTGATGTGGTCCTTCTTGGTTTGCTCGTACCATGCAGAAGCCCTGATATTTCATCATCCGAGTTGCATTCTTGCTCATACACTTTCAGCCGTGCTTTGGCAGCGTTCATTTGCTTTACAGTTTCTAAACGTTCAAGCTCTCTTCTCCTTTGCTCTAATGCTCTTTGAGTTTCAGCGTTCTCTGCTTCTTGTTTTGCAAGCCTTTCTTTGTTTTTTAATTCAAGCTCTTCGAGTTTCTTTCTTTCAGATTCCATTTCTTCCATTATCTTTAGAGTAGCTTCCATTGCAGCCAGTTCTGCTGCTGCTTCTTGCCTTTTGACAGACAGCTTGCTTGAGTAGCTTGAACGTGCACTTGGTTGTTTAGAACTTTGGGAGGCTCTTGAGGTGAACACAGAGCTAGCTTCGCTCCATCTCACCGATTCAGCATCACAGTCTTTTTGCATGGCTTTCTCACTGTTCATTGTTTACTTTGGGCCTTATTAATTCAGTTTAACGTTGGTGTCCTTGTATTAAAGTCTGTAGTTTTAACTTAGCTTAAATACTACCCTTTAATGTGTTTATAAACTTGAATAATCCCGTTCTTCCTTTCTTTTCAAAATGAACCTAAATGTGTTGAGTTTAATTTCCCTTTTAAATACCACCCTTTGAATATATTTACAAACTGAAATAATTTTCTCTTCAAAGATCAAGTTAAGTGTGGTATTATAAACCTTAAATCAGAATAAAAAATCTTTCATTTGTTACAAACAGAAAATAATTTCAATGTCAAACAAAATTATACAACTTAATGCACACTTTTTCTTCTTTTGTTCACACTTAATTTGTTTGTATGAAACAAACAACTTCTTAACTTTAAACTTGTGCCCTTTACAGCAGGTTACCCTTTTAAGCACTTAACAGAGTCCCTTCAAAGTTAGCTAGGTTAATTCAACTGTTCACCATTAACTTATCTTAAAGGTGTTACTTGAGTAGATCAACCACGCTAAACTCCTGGACACTGCTGCTTCTGATTTGGGTGATGCTGCTTGCAGCACAGCACGTCTTCCTTTGATCCCAGAGAGTGACGTCACCGTTCAGCGAGGGCTCCTTGTCGGCTCCAGCTGTGGCGGGGGCTTCCCTCCTCCTCTCTGCTCTTCTCTGCTCCTCTCTGCTCCTGGACTCCAGCACGCAGGCGTTCTCTGATTCCAGCAGCAGGTGTTCTCTGACGCACGTACTCAGCCGTTGAGCCGTTGACTTCTCAACCGTTAACTTCTCACTGTGGACGCGCAGGCTTGACTTTGACTGCGACACGACCAGGCGTGAGTTCTGACTGTAGCACGGAGCGGCAGGAAAGGATGAGTTCTGACTGTTACTCCTCTCGAGTTCATTCATGGATCAACGTCGTTCTTGGGTTTTAACAGACATTTATTGTAGACAACTTAACTTAATGCCCCATAAATGCCGTCAGAACTAAAAAGAAACACAGACCTAAATTAGTTCACGGCAAATAAAGATTTACAGAAATAAAAGACAAATACTGTACTGTAAAAGACACAAATAAAACAATAAATCGTACCTCATTGGCCACATTAACTCCAGAGGAATAAAGACGATTTTCTACAGCTTCTTCTTACAAAAAGAAACGTAAAACACCCCTTTGTCTTCAGGGGGAACTTCTTGTAGTAGTCTCTTCTGCAGTAACGGTTCTCTAACGGTTTCCATGGCAACTGTGTCAATCAATCTTACTCCAAGGGAAACAACGTGGCATGCGGAACAAAATATACGTTCCCCCATACATTTCAATGCATTTTAACACAAAAAATGAACCTTAACAACATAAATTACTGAAAGTTGTTACTTATCGATTATTAAATGTTTTATATTAAACACTAATATTTATTGCTCTCTTTAACTGAATATTGAATAATGCATAAAATGAGATCTGCCCTTGATGGCAGCTACACAATCAATAGACAAACATAAGAGATAAATACAGATTAATTATTAAAACTAAATAATTTTCAGGTTCCTTGGTATCACCACAGTTTATACACTTCACAACTTTTATTCCCCTTTCCTTCACAATCCACTTGGAACAACATCCATCTTCTTCTCCCATTGTTTTCATTCCCACTGGTCCTTCCCCATCACTGATTTTAACTGGTTTACTTTCCAGAAAACTTGTGTTACTTGACTTCTTTCTCCTTAACACCATCGTTCTCCTTCAAGGTGTTCTCTAGAGCAAAGGCAAAACAAGTTCTTCCTGCTACTATTAGACAAACCTTCCAAAAAAGTGCCTCCTGTCATTTACAGACACAAAACACTGGCAAATCTCCTTCATGTCCACCTGATCAGGTCTGTCTTGGTGTACGTGGCAGACGGCTACATTGTTCACGCGTTGCCGTTTCATGGAGGAGTAAAGCCTTTAAGCACTTTGAGATTTTCATTAATGAAAAGTACGTTATAAATTAAATTCATTATTATTATTATTATTATTATTATTCTTAAAGCACCAAAACTTATTTCAGCCTCAGCTGAAGAGCACGGCACAACAAGGAGTATCCTGACCAACATCCCTCCTTGTGTGACCAGAGCACCTCGGGCAGTAGAGCTCTGAGTCTCTGCCACTTCACTAACTTTGTTGCTTCTTTGGAAAGAATCTCTTAATGTCCATTGGGTCTGGGGAGGGATCAGATGTTGCAAACAGTTAATCATCATCCAAGAATACCAACCTATAATAACCTACTGTTAATTAATCTCGCTTCGTCCTGATTGTTTTTATTGTTTAGTTGAACAGTAATTTTACTTGGCCTAGGGCTAGTAAATTAAAAAAGAATAAAGGTTTTAGCAAAAGCTGGACATTGCGAGATGTCAGTGGGACTGACGTTACCGCCTTCAGTTTGAGTCGTTTATTCTTGCATGGCATGCGGTGTGGTGGTTCTTGTAGGTAACCTGGAAAACCTGGAGTGGAGTTTTTGTGGTTTGAATATTCTCCCATTCATCAAGTGGAACGGATTGATTCACAAAGCAATAGAAAGAGCGCTGGGTGCACGAATATTTCATGATGAATGTGCGGGGGCTCCAAACTGATATTTTTTAAATGTGAGGAGGACACATCCCCTTCACAATTAATCAATGCAACGCCTATGCATATTGCAGATTTATTACGCTTGAATATTATTATATCTCAACAAAGTGTTGGCAGTTTGAGGCAGCTTGTCTTTCCTGTTGACGTGGAGATGCACAGGCCAGTGCTCAATGCTGAGTTACAAAGTTTGTGCACCTTCATGCGTTCTCTGTTTCAGGATATAATGAAAACTTGTTTTGACTGGTTCATCTCCTGTTCTTCCTTCAACCCATCAGTACACAACTTGTCCATCTCTCACACACGTCCACTGAAATGGAAAGTTGCTTTCACTTCGTTTATTCTGCTGCGATGGAGGAAACTAGCCCACATGTAGAAACTGTGACATAAGAACTTTTAAAAACTTGTCTTGAAGAACTGAAACTTGGATATTCAAGTGACGAGTGAGAACATTTTAAATGTATTGTTTCAAAAGTGTTAATACTAAGAGACGCTGCTGCAATTAGCCTTGGTCGGCAGGCTGACACTGTTCACGTTATAAAAAATCATGGAAGCGTAAATTTTAACCCGTGTCCTACACCGCCTGTGTGTGTTGCCCTTAAAATCTTCTGCTACCATCATCTCTAGTCCTGACTGTGGCGACACTGTTTTACCTGTTGGTTTTGACATTCATCACTTTCCATTGAGCTTTTTCAGATGAATGAAGTCAGCTCTGGTTCTTGGACTGCTGAGTTTCAAGCAGGAAAGAAGCGTCAAACGATGCCTGGAACATTACCGTTTGTGTGAACGCTCACCGAGACTGAAGCAGAACGTCTTGTTGAAGACACCTGATGCAAGCTCAATAATCCAGGTAGATTTATCCGACGAGGCTGAGACTATTAATTTGACTTGAACTTACAGTGCTATTGCCATCACTCAGCCTTCTGTGAAGAACCAGCGGCACTAACTGTTCTGAAATTCTCTGAAGGATTCTCAACAAACACAACATCCCAGTACATTTCAAACCCAGCAGGACTCTCAGACAGAGGCTGGTCCATCCT
This sequence comes from Garcialebias charrua, assembly GCA_038048925.1. Taxonomy (NCBI): domain Eukaryota; kingdom Metazoa; phylum Chordata; class Actinopteri; order Cyprinodontiformes; family Rivulidae; genus Garcialebias; species Garcialebias charrua. The sequence continues at coordinate 12,891 of JBBPBX010056068.1, forward strand.
AAGGACAGAACACCCACACACAGAGTGGTGTAGTGTATGTGGTCCAGTGCAGCGAGGACTGTCCAGACCTCTACATTGGAGAAACTAAACAGCCTCTTCATAGAAGAATGTCCCAACACAGGAGAGCCTCCTCAGGACAAAACTCAGCTGTTCACCTCTCACGGACAAGGGTCACTCATTTGAAAACCAGAATGTGCACATTTTGGACAGAGAGCACAGGTGGTTTTAGAGGGGGGTGAAGGAGGCGATATGTAAAACGAGAGAAATCGTTTAGGATCGGTCTAAGATCCTAAACTTATGGTGCGGCCCTGGGTTTGGTTCCCACCCTGGGTTTGGTTCCCAGACGTTTCAAACCTGATGGGAACAGAGGAACCTCGTTTGTGAATTAGACCAGCTATTAATGTGCGAGGTGTGACTTGTCAATTTACATACAGTAGAATGTGTGTGGGTTTTCTGTAAGCTCAGTTTCACACTTAAACCTTAATGGGTCACAAGTACGTGTTAGCATGTGTGGTGGGTGTTTTAAGCTTCAAATTCACATGACTTTTTTGTATTGAACGCCTTTGACTAGGTTCTGTATGACCAAAATTCTTTTCCCAGCAACTTCTATAAACTCCTTAATTTATATTACTCTAGAGCAATCTTTTTTTTTTTTAGTCAAGACAGTTTTCAGAGAGCTTATGTTAGCAGGCTTTCGACAAGATTATTCCCCATAATTTGAGCACTACTTTCCAGATTCGTTTTTATCTAAAACCAAAGCAGCAGCTTCCTTTAATGCCACTTTCAGAGCAATTTATTCAAGTGAATTCCATTGAAGGGAGGCAAGTGCAAGATCATGTGATTTATTGCAGAGTTTCTTCATTACAGCTCCGTATTGACCATTGACCACAAAAAGCAGGGGGGGGGGGGTATATATTAACTTTATCATTTTCCCAGTTTAAGGAATCAAACCCTGCAAAGATGGAGGCATATCAAAGCAGAACTCTACAAGTCCACATTATGCTTCTTTGGGTGCGGCCATAAAAGAGACGAGTCTTCAATGACATGGACATCTAAAGCGAACCTTGTAGTCAAGGCAGTCTCGAGAATTTTTCTGGTCCTTATTGCGGCAAATAAAGCCAATGTTAGTATCGTAGCTGGAAGAAAGCATAGGATTGAAGTCAGTATAGAGTTCAGGTTCAATCTTACTACATCAGAACAGGTTATTGAAAAACTCACGCATAGAAAGTTTGTTTCGTGTCTTCAGCTGGGATCTCTTTGGCCGCAGTAACCGCCTGAATTCTTCTGGGGTTGGGACAAATTTCATGAGGGTACTTCTGCCTCAGTTCCTTCAAGGTTTCCCAGTCACCTGTCCCACTGGGCTCGTCTCTATTGAACCACTGGGTCCAGCACCCTCCATCACGGTCTGAGTCTCCATCTGTAGGGAGAAACACGTTTCAAGACCATAGACCTGCTGGTGTGTGGGAAATGCAGGATCACAATTTTTACCAATTTGAGTGTACCATTAAACCAGTTATCGGTACTTGCATTTGATAATGTTTGACAGCACAGAGACCCAACACTTTCTGAATACACAACAGGTGTCTTACCTTGATGACTAAGTGCCATGCAACCTGGTAAATACAGTCAGAATAATGCTAGTTAGCCTTTTGTGTCAAATTGTAGAACAAACACTAAAATTGTTGCAGAGGTGAACATACCCAGCAGAAAAACTGCAGCAACAAGACTCATCTGTGACAGAAAATAATTCAAAACAGGGATAGTTCTACATATTTAACTGTACACACTCAAACTTAAAGTTCAGCTACTGATCCAAAGAACTTTACCTGACTGGTCATGATTGAAGTAATCCAATGTCAATAGACAAAAACTGCAAAGAACAAAAGAAACAGCAAATGTCAAACAGATCCAGAGTCCCTCCCAACACTTCATGCTCATAGTTATGGTAATCAAACTACACAATGTAATTTACCTTGAAACCACTGAGTCAGCTCAATGATCAGAACTTGTGACAGACAGAGGTTTCAGGGGTAACTCTGCCCTTTTTATAGTAGCCAGTGATCCAAGTCTCTATTTTCAGTGTCCTTGTGATAGTATTGGATCAGCTTGATTGAGTTAACTGGCTGCACCTGTACAGGTGTGGATTCAGAGCATGCCTGCTGTGGTCTGTTACTGCAGAACACCTTATGATTGGTTATGTTAGTTTCTGAAGACCTTTAGGATCAGACAATGGCTTTTTAATAAGAAAATTTAAACTCCTCATCAAAGATTCATGTTTCCGTTGGATGTTATGGCCCAACAAGCCGCGTAGAAATGCAAGTGTCACCCTGTGGCGAAGATTATTGTTTATTTATTTATTTATTCATTTATTTCATTTATTTAAAACTACAATCAGTTATAGATCTTTATGAAAAGACAACAACGTTATCATTGTTTATCATAGTTATCACCATTCAGGGGTTGGTTTTGTCTGGATACTCTGTTCCCTTATCAGTCATGTCACTCGGTGCAACATAAATGCTATGGGAAATTGCGCTCCGCGCGGTTACCTGACGGAATACAATCATGCCTTTACGGCAGGAGCGTCAGCCGCCAGAGGCCCCGCCCTCTGGGGACTTAAGCCACTGACGCCCATCCATCAATCTCTTATTGCCCTTCACCTCGCTTAAACCTGAACTCTCTCTCTTCGCGGGACTTCTCTGTTGCTTCATCGTTCGACCAGAGGTGAGCTTGCTCCCTACACAGGGCGTAAAGAGAATTATTCCTACGTACTGCTGGGCTAGCAAAAGCTAGTCCGGCACATTTTTCCTTAACCCCAAAGTTTTTTCTTCTCCTCTTTCCGCAGACTGCTTCGCTCGACGGCGCTAACTGCGTCACATCGCTACCTCTGCTAATTCGTAGCAGGCTAGCCAGCGAAAGCGACGCAACGGAGGAGACGTCTCAAATAAAAAGAAAAAGATCTTGGAAGGACTCGCTCGTCTTATCTTGGACATGCCTCTGGAGAAAGGAAAGCGAAAGACAAGACTTCCAAAAAAGACCAACCGGATGGCGAGCCCAACCTCGCGCGCCTGCCCCAGCGGATGCGGATTTTCCCTCTCGGCGACCGACATCCACGAGGCCTGTCCCGTCTGCTTGGGGATGTTGCACGCAAAGATGGCGCTGGACGCACCCGGGTCTTGCCCACACTGCAGCCAGATGCTGGAGGCGGTGAGGGGCACAGGGCGGACTTCGTCGCCAAGGCCATGGGGGCTGCTGCGGTGCCAGCAGACCCGGACACCACTGAGCCTCTGACTCCCACGCCAAAGCTTGAGAGCATGGCTTTGGATGACAGCACCTGAGTCGAATGGGGCGACAGCCCAGATGTGCTGGCCCCAATGGTGGACTTAACAAACGAATTTGACACTCGAGGCATGATGAACGAGGACGAGATCTCTATTTTAGCCTCAGGTGAATTTTCTGCGGATGACGCCGACGTTGAATACGAGGAACAGGGAGAAGACATCTCCCGCACCTCGGTACCTGTGCTCCCGGAGACTGACTTTTCCATCCCTGCTCTGTTCGACTTGTGTCACAGAGCAACGGATGCACTGCGGATCCCATGGCCGGAGCCTCCATCTCATCAACAAGTCACGAGGTTGGCAGGAATTTTTTTTATTCAAAGCAGCAGGCCGCCACGAGGCAAAGTATGCCCATCTTTCCAGATTTCTTCACAGAACTGACTCGCACCTGGTCTCAGCCCAGAGCTCCCATGCTGCTGCCGCTCTCGCAATTCCTCGATGTGGATGGGATGGATGAAGTGGGTATAGCCAATGTACCTCAAATGGAGGACACGCTGGCATCTAATCTGGCTCCCAAGTCATCTGGGACAAAACCAACTCTCCCCAGCAAAGCCTGTCGAGCCTCGGCTTTTCTGCTCGAGAAATGCTACAGGGCTCAGGGTCTCGCGGCGTGCTATGAACGCGTCCACAATGATGCAAGCGTACCTGGCTGAAAAACTACAGGAGCTCCAGGTAATGACAGACAAGCAGCTGCCGCCGAGCTGCTGGATGAAGCCCGCAAGGCAACAGACTTTGTGCTCCGCATGATGGAGACAGCGGCTGTTGCACAAGGCAGAGGCATGGCTGAGGGGGTCATCGCAATACGCAATCTGTGGATGACCCTAACTGACCTCCCGGAGGGACAGAAAATTCCTTTTCTCCACCATTCGATAGAACCGACGGGACTTTTTGGAAAAGCGCCGGATCGAATTCAGACCAGGCTGGACCAGAGGCGCAAACAAGCTGAAGCTCTCTGGGTGGGCATCCACAGGAGAGCCTTCGCCCCTCCCCCCCCAGGGAGTCAGCTGGGAGCAGAGCACCGCAGCCTCGACACCACTCAGCCACACGTGCCCCACCGCAAAAGCGGCCAGCATACGAGGCAGAGCACCGGCAGAGATCACCGCCGGGCCCACCTCGGACCGAACACGCCTGGAGTAAAAACAGATTTGTTCCCCGCCAGGCGGTCCAAAACAGAGCCTCCTCGGCGAATCGGGACACCGAGCAGAAGCGTGCCTGATGAACCAGGACTGCTTCTTGACTTTACACGTTCACCCATCCACGCGGTACGGGAAATGATCTTTTCACGTCCAGACTTTGTTTGTAGCACGGTACAAAAAGCTGGTGACTTGGTTTTAGACACAAATCATGTTCTTTCTGCTGTGAGTGACATAAAGTCAAATATGTCGTTACACATAAGCACGAATAAAGCTCAAAAAACAGCCCCTCTCTGTTTTTTTGATAAAAAAAACAAAAAACAACAACAACAAACACAGTGACATCAGCAGAACGGTCCCCTCTGTTCTTCCAGCCGATATAAAGGGCGGGGCCATCATTCCCCCCTCCCTCACGGCTCACGGGTGTTAGCCTAATTGGTAAACCCTAGCAGGGTGCCTCTGTTCTGTATGCAACAGACAGGCCCAGAGGCACCTGCAAGCATGCCCGTCACTCCTCACAGAGAAAGGTAAGGGGGGTCACGTGCTCCAGCCCCCGCTCCGTTGTAGACCACGGGGCCGGCAATACACAAATCAAACAAACCCGTGACACGTCCGCGCTCCAGGGGTGCGCGCCGACAGAAGCTGACGACCCACCTTCCTGGCCACCTATTCATCGGATGCCAGTAAGGGATGGGGGAGGGGCACGGCAGAAGCCCGCAGGCCAACACCAGTATCACATGTTCACAAAGGCAGTTGTGATGAAACTGCAGCATGTGTAAACACTCAGTGCAGAACAGAAATGGCACCAGGGCTAAATCAGACTCCTCTTTCTTTTAATCGAAGAGGACTGAACTCTCTGTCACCAACCAATCTAAAGTCTGCTCAACACAAAGGACCATCTCCACATTCTCATGCTAAAGCTATCCCCTTATCCTCAATGCGCAACACGCCATGCTCAAACAGCGATCCTGCAGCGTGTGACCGCGCTCACTGTGCTGACCCAACCAGGAAACGGGCTGGAGTCAGGAGATCTGCTCGTTTACAAAACTTGCAACCCCTCCGATCCATGACCCCCAACAAAAAGAGGAAAAACAGACATTTTGTTCAGCTTTTGTCTAATAATGACAGCAGATTGCCTCTGCCTCCAAACACTCTCAATCAGAGTAGTATGGCGGTACATCTGCAGGAAGGCCCTCTCTCTAACGTGGTTGGCCTTCAAGGGACCACAGAAATCAGGGTTTTTGAGGGAGAGCTGGTTGCACCACCTGTTCCTCTCCAGGGACCCTCCACGTCACCAGAAAGAACAATCTCGCCGCTTAGGCTGAGAACTGTGGCTAATTTTAGCTTGGTGGTGGAGAAGAACAAACTGGTGGCCTCAGACCTACCTGAGAACGTGGTAAAAACCATTCAAAACGCACAAGCTATGTCAACACAGTCTCTCTACACCCGGAAATGGCATATTTTTGAAGCTTGGTGCACAGAAAGAAATATTATTTCTTATTCATGTGACCTGGCCTAGCTCCTCACCTTTCTTCAGGACCTGTTGGAGAAAGGTAGCTCTTTCTCAACGATTAAGGTGTTCTTATCAGCAATTTCAGCTTGTCACGAGGGCTGGGGGAGCAGGACGCCTGGCGCTCACCCGCTCATAATAAGATTTATGAAGGGCGTGCTAAGGAAGAGACCCCCCAGCAGAATCTTGACCCATGGATGGGATCTTAGTATGGTCTTGGGGGCTCTCTGTGACCCCCCCATTCAAACCACTGAGCGAGATTAAGATAGATTTATTATCTTATAAGACCGCTCTTCTCCTGGCTCTTTTCTCTGCGAAACGTGTGGGTGACCTCCATGCTTTGTTCCTACATCCAATGTGTACCAGGTTTGCCCCTGACGGGTCAAAGGTCATCCTAAGGCCTAATCCTGCATATATCCCCAAGGTTTTGACTTTAAACCCCAGAAGTCTGGACTTTGATCTCTCTTCTTTTCCACCTGCTCCTGTCCTCACTCAGGAACAGGAAAGGCTGAAGGCTCTCTGCCCCGTGAGAGCTTTAAGCACTTACATGCAGAGAACAGCCGAATGGAGAAAAACAAATCAACTGTTTGTGTGCTTTGCAGCACCTGCTACAGGAAAGGCCCTATCAAAGCAGTGCCTCTCACACTGGGTGACTGAGGCCATAAAAAGGGCGTACAGTAGCAAAGGTCAACAGGTGCACTCTGGAGTGCGTGCCCACTCCACTCGGGGCTTGGCCACTGTTCAAGGGTGTACCAGTTGCAGACATCTGTGCTACTGTGAACTGGAGCTCAATGAACACGTTTGCAAAGCATTACAGTTTGGATGTTACTGCGTGTGATATCACTCAGGCTGTCCTTTCTAACACACAGTAGAAAGCAGCCTTGGGATGCCTGCTGAATAAAGGCGGACGTTCACACTAGCATGCATTTTACTGAGCATTTCAAGGGCGTGATTGAATTACGTTCCCATAGCATTTATGTTGCACCGAGTGACATGACTGATAAGGGAACTGAAAGTTATGCACCATAACTCATGTTCCCTGAAGGAAGGGAACAAGGTGCAACATACCTGGCCCTTTCAATGCTGAAAGCTCGGTGAAGTGCATTTTGGAGATCGATAGATGTGCGTCAGCAGCTTAAGTACCCAGAGGGTGGGGCCTCTGGCGCGACGCTGACGCCCCTGCCGTAAAGGCGTGATTGTATTCCTTCAGGTAACCGCGCGGAGCGCAATTTCCCATCGCATTTATGTTGCACCTCGTTCCCTTCCTTCAGGGAACATGAGTTATGGTGCATAACTTTCAGTTTTTCTATATCCTGCAGGATCTTTCAGCTACAATACTAAAACTGGCTTTGTTGGCCTTGACAACGACCAGAAGTCTCGACGCTGCTTGGACTACAAAGTTTGCGTTCAATGTCCATGTCATTGAAGACTTGTCTCCTTTTCTGGCCACAACCAAAGAGAAACATCACATGGATTTTTTTCCCCGGAGTCCTTGCTATGCGTCGATTAATTCCTTAATTGAGCAAATGATACTTGATGATAAATCCAAGTTTGAAAACTTCCCCCTCTGTGGTTCAAAATTTTAGTTTGGATCTTTATTAAATGTACTAAAATGCAGCTGTCTGAAACTGCTATAAATGCATTTTAGTAACGTGCCTATGAAGTTTAAATGGGAACACTCCATTTGATGTCGTGAAATACAAAATGTATTGCTCTGGTGTCCAGGGGCATTTTTAGGGTTTTCGAACATTGGGGGCTTTAGCCCAGACCCCTTATTCATCCTCTTCCCTATTTAAAAAGTGCACCTTCAAGTCTGTATTTATCAATTTTTTCAGACTATTATTATTATATTTGGTTTATTTCTTAAACTAAATTGCAATAAAACAGAACTTATTTTAATTGGCACTAAATCAATACTGAACAAACTTCATAGCTTCTCCATTCCGGTTGATAACTCTTCCATCTTTCCCTCCCATCAGGTTAAGAGTCTGGGTGTCATCCTTGATAGCACCCTCTCCTTCTCCTCCCATGTCAATAATATCACTCGGTCAGCCTACTTTCATCTTAGAAATATTAATCGTCTCCGTCCTTCCCTCACTCCTCACTCCTCTGCTGTTCTGGTCCACAGTCTGGTCACCTCTCATTTAGATTATTGTAATTCTCTTCTTTCTGGCCTACCTCAGAAAACCCTCCATAAATTACAACTGGTCCAAAATTCAGCTGCCCGTATCATTACACGGACCCCCTCAATCCATCACATCACATGTTTTACAACAGCTTCACTGGCTTCACATCCCATATCGCATCAATTACAAAATACTCCTCCTTACATTCAAAGCTGTCCACAGCCTCGCTCCTCCATACCTTTCAGATATTATTCACATTGCTACACCTGCTCGTACCCTCAGATCCTCTTCTTCTATTCAGCTCATTGTTCCCAGAGCCATATATATAGAGAGTTCTGACACTCTTTGATGTCGCCAAAAGGCAGTCAATCGTTCCAAACAACGGCTATGGAAACCTTGTGGAGCTGCGCCCTCTGGCAGCGACGGAGCGCTACTGCAGGCAGAGTCAGACTGTAAAACAGCCCTGGAACAAATCGCCCCCTCCATGACCCACGTGACTTCCGCATTCCATTCTTACAACGGATCTCTATGGAAGTGTCGCAACTCTCTATATATATGGCTCTGATTGTTCCCATTGCCCTTCTTGTTACTATGGGGAGCAGAGCATTCAGCTGCTCTGCCCCCCAGCGCTGGAACTCACACCCACCTGATATTCACAACACAGACTCACTGCCACATTTTAAAGTCAAACTCAAACCTCATTTGTTTAAATTAGCTACGCACTGTGATGTGTGCATTCTCTCATTTTAATTCTATTTTACTTGTTTTTACTGTGTTTTTTTGATTGACAATGTAAGGTGATCTTGAGTGCCAAGAATTGTGCTGCTCAAGGTGGCTGCATGTCACAGCAGCTCTGTTACTTTCATTCTGAGATGTTGCTTGGGAAAACATTAATGTCTGGATGCAGATCACTTTGTTTGGATGATTATTTCCTCTGATATCAGATGCTGTTGCAGCTTGAAGGATTTTTACTGAAACCTTTTTACTTTTGGACATTTGTCATGATGTGTAACCATGGCAACAATGTGGTTTTTACAATTGGAAGCAGCTGATAAACATATCAAAAGCTCAAATAATACCTCAGCTACAGCCCAAAATCACAAATGAGTTAAAAAGGAGGTGCCATGGACGCGTCCCCATCTACCTGATGGAGGTGCTTGAGTACCTGACTGCTGAGATCCTTGAGCTGGTGGGAAAAGTGGCTTGTGACTACAAGAAGACCAGGATCATCCCTGACACCTGCAGATGGCTGTCCGCAATGACGAGGAGCTCAACAAGCTGCTGGGAGGAGAGGCCATTGCTCAAGGAGGAGATCTGCCCAAGATTCAGGTGGTCCTGTTGCCCAAGAAGACTGAGAAATCCACCAAGTCCAAGTAGACAGATCAACATCTGCAGCCAGTTTCTGCTGTAAGAGATCCTTCCTGCCCACAACCATCAGCCTCTAGAACGACTCTTTAATGAAACCAGGATGATGAGTTACAACATTTAATTTCTCTTTGGGATTAATAAAGTGTTTTTGAATTTAATTTAATTGAAATGATTCCTCGTGACTCAACAAGACTAACCTGTATAAATAAAGGTTGAATGAAAAAATATTGTAATGTCGGAGGCGGACACCCTGCTGGGGGTTCTGGGTGTCCTCCCTCAGAAATGTTTAAAGTAGACGCCCTTTCATGCAATCTGGTGTATTTTAACGAGTGGTTAAACATCTACATACGTAAACACTTGAGTCAATAACTGTTTTAGAGACGGCTTCCTCGTTCAGCCAGTCCATATTGTTTCTAAACTCACTCCTATGGCTAAGACAATGAAACTAATGTGACACAGTTTGTCACAAACAATGACTTTAGGGGTGAACTTGACTTTTATTTTGTTAATTTTTTTATTTAACAT
>JBBPBX010056070.1:0-22889 GCA_038048925.1 Garcialebias charrua
ACACCACCAGCCTGATCAAGAAAGGTCATCAGAGACTCTACTTCCTCAGACGGCTGAGACGAGCTGGTCTGAGTAGCCCAGTCCTCACCTCCTTCTACAGGTGTGCAGTGGAGAGCATCCTGTGCTCCAGCATCAACGTGTGGCATGGAGGCTGCACAGCTGCAGAAAGAAAAGCTTTACAGAGAGTGGTGAAGGCTGCACAGAAGTCTGTTGGAGTCAGTCTCCCCACCATCACAGACATTTACACCTCCAGATGCAGGAAGAGGGCCACCTGCATCATGAAAGACCCCACTCACCCAGCACACACACTCTTTGCCCCACTCCCCTCAGGACGGAGGTTGAGGAGCATCAAATGTAGAACCACTAGACTGAGGAACAGCTTCTACCCTGAGGCTGTTAGACTCATGAATAAATAAATAATAAGAATAATCACTGCAAAATATCACATCATGCTGATGCTGATCTGTTTTCTTGTTGCTGTGTTCATCTGTGACCATCTGCTCATACAGACTCATGTTCGTGCTGCTGTTTATAATGATGTTTTTCTATTACATTAGGGCTTAGTGTATTACTAGTTGATGTTTTTCTTAGTTATATCCTAGATGTTATTACTGTTTTTCTCTTACATTTGTTGTTGGATGTAACTGGGACCCTGTGTACATAATCTCGTTTCATCACATGTACCACATGCGGTGCAAATGACAATAAAGACTCTCTGACTCTGACTCTGATATGTTGCACAGTTTCAAAGTCTATCGAGTGATTATGAAGGTTTTAAGACAGGACTTTTATCTTGATTATGTTAAAGAAAAAGGAAAACCTGAAAATGAGCAAAATTGGTTGTTTGGATATTTATGGTTTGCCATTCATATAGCCATTGCAGATCCAAAGTAAAAAAAAAAAAAAACGGACAAACCAACCATTGCTACATGCATCAATTTCTCTAAAACAAAGTGTATCTGTCACAATTTGTTCCCTGGATGTCTTTTTATAAATGAACGTGCACTTCTTGTATTCCTTTTTAACCAGTAGCACTATACGAAGCATCAGATATAACAGCAGTAAGCGATGACCTATAAATATGTGTGTCACAAAAAACACAGGCCAGACAGTGACTGTATGTTTGGTCTTGCTCTTTGTGAAATAGCTAATAGGTCAGAGGTATTCAGTCAAGGGTTGATGTCAGGGTAGCAGCATAATTTAATTACTTTAACACCCTACATGAAGGCACACCCTGGAAGTACCAAAGGCATACCCCCAGTTTTATGGTGGTACGTGATGTACTAAAAATGTCAGACTGCAGCGGTAATGAAAGCTTGTCAAGTGCACTAGTTAAAGCTGAATCAAAGCTGACTCAGCAGGATTTAGATGATTTGACAAGTTTCAGGAGGAGAAGTCTTGGTGTCAGCGTGGCAGACTGCATGCTTTTTAACGTTCCCTCTGTAACTACTGTAATGAAGTGGCAATGCCTCAGTCACTCCGAGCACCATCATCGTTACTGGGTGTCAAACACAGGTGGCCCCACAACAGAGACGTGATTAAAAAGTAATCATCCAACACCACAGTGACTTAATTCATCCTGGTTAACAGAAGACCTGCAAAGGTATTCTTCCCAACGGGGATGTCTGAATTATTCCTCAAACAAGAGTCTGAAACTGAAGAATAAACAGGAACGACTGCAACAAAGCTTCAATAGGGGATTTCTTAAATGTTTTCCAGCAAGACATCTGGCTCAGATAAGGGTAACATTTATTAAATTGGTTACTGGGCAGAGTCAGTGGCTGCCTTTCAGAATCAGAATAAGCTTTATTATCATTGTACTGGGATACAGTGAAATTATATCTGTGTCCAAAAGATGGGCAGAGTGCACGTTGCTGCTGCTAAAAAGTGCAGCCCCTTATTCTTCATCAGAATACTTTAAGATAGAAAAAAGGTAAGAATCATAAGGATAGATAATGGTATTACAAAAAAGATCTCCTCACATCTCGTCCTATCAGGACACAATTTGAGACTTCAAACAACTCTACCAGCAATCACATTTATGAACACGTTACATACATTTGACGTGAAGGCGTTTGACCATGAGCACGTTCAGATAGGCTACAGTTCTGATATTTCAGTCAGAAGTTCTGATCAGCCTGCAAAGAAGTCCTCTGGGGAGGGTTGTGATAGACAAAGCTTTGTCCATAGATACCCATGTCCCAGGAGAAATTTGATAGTCGGCTCGTATCCGAGGCCAAATGGGGGAGTCAGATTCAGATAAGCCATAATTGTTGATTTTTCTTCAGGCAGACTGTTTTTTCTTGCCAGCGTCCTCCTGAGACAGAACTGAGAGACGCACCAGCTGTCAAACTCCCCGTGGATCTCTGACGTACCCCGCAACATAAGTCTCAGCCGGACAAGAGGGTTCTCCAGGACCCTGTCATTTTGTTGAAAAGAGTTTGTCGATTGCATTGAAAGTCCAGGTCACTGGATCCATAACCGTATTTTTCGTTCGGGAGATGTTTACCAGAAACTTAAAACACACAGAGAGCAAAGCAGGAGGAAGAAGAACAACCAACCAACCAGCCATCTCTCTATATTAGAGCTGAGCAATTAATTTAATTTGCGATAATATCATGATATGATAAAACAAGATTTTCTAATCGCAAAGGCTGCAATTTGTCTGGTCACGTGACTTGCGAGTGAGCGGAGCAAAGTAGAGCAGGGAGCAGGAGAAGTCAACACTGGGCTTTTACCAGTTGCACAGTGGCGTCAGGCTCGACAGAAGCTGACACATCTGAAAGTTTGGTACTAAAGTGGGGTAGCACCTTCGTTGTTTGGAATTATTTTGGTTATACAAGACGTTGCGCAATGACATGTGTTGTGCAGAACCTGCCTTGCTGCTGTAGCCACCTCTCAAGGTAACACCACAAATCTTTATCAAATAAAAAACCCACCACAAAGCCATTTACAATATTTGCATGGCTAGAATGTGTTGTCAAATAAAATATATTTTTGCCTTCCTGTTTCATTTGCTCCTTTGCTACAAGTTGATGCAAACAGTAGCATATCTTGTTTGGCAAGTGTTTGTGCAAAACAACTACAGGAACTTTCCACTCAACCTTGAGGGGTAAGAAGAACATCCTTGTGTTTCCGGTCTGGCAAGTGTTTGTATGAGCAGGGACTTTCCACTCAACCTAGAGGGGTAAGAAAAACATTCTTGTGGCATGAGTTTAGGTATCAGTCGAGGATAGAAAAACATTCCTGTAGCATGAGCTTAGGGATGGGCAACAGTGGAGAATATAAGAAGCAGACTTCCTCCTCCAGAGAAGCAACGCAGGAACAAGCTACGAGGGAGAAACTCTCAGGTTGTATGTCTCCTTGAATGCGCATTCAAATGTCTCTTTCTTCCTTCCCCTCTCTCCCCACTCTTTATCCCTGGTTTTCTTTTAAACAAATATAATGGTTGTTGAAGAAATAGAACAAATGTATTCTGTGACCCTTTTTTAAAACTTATGATTAATTAAACTGGTTTTTGGAACTTTAAATTGTGTGCGTTTGTCGTATTTTAAGTGTATCTCTCCTTTTTGATCCAAAGTGAACCAAACAACGAATTCTGGGGCGAATAAGAATATTAAGCCAACAAATGCCAACGACCAGCGCTTCAACTTCAAGTGAGCAAAGTACCAGCCGACAGCGATCACTGACCCAACTGTTCATAGGTATTACTCCGTATGAACATAATTTGAAACAGCACGTGAAAATAGCTCAAGCAGTAATGGAGTTCATAACGAAACACATGATGCCCATTAATACAGTGACCAAGACTGGATTTACAGCTTTGATAAATGCAATGGATAAGAGGTACAGAAAGTCCTCGCGCATTCACTTTAGCCAAGTTGCTATCTCGGAGCTATACAAATATATCTTTTTAAATGCAGAAACAGAGTTGCAGCCGAGCTGAAAACAGTTTTTTGCAACTGAAACAGATTTATTGCTTCTGTTCGTTGAAAAAATACAAGAGAAGAAATTGAAAAAAATAATTGGACATTAAATTGCAATATTGAGGTAAAAACATCTCAATTAGAATATTTTCCAAAATCGTTCAGCCCTACTCTATATCTATATATTTATATATGAATATCTATGTATTTTTTTAAATCCCAAGCACCTAAACTTTAGGTATAGTGACAAAAAGCAACCACTTCCATTACTGCATGGCTGGTGCTGTTGAGATGGGAGTGAAGCAAAAACATCCCTGACACCTACACAGACCCATGCATGTATTCATGTGTCTCTGCACCAGATGTTACATGCTTGTTCACTGTGTGTCCGCACCAGATGTTACATGCTTGTACACTGTGTGTCCTTGCTGTCTGATCCCATTCACACAAAATCAAGAAGGCTTTCTGCCTTCAAACTTCTGCCTCTGTGTTTTCATCTTTGTGTCTGTCTCCTGATTTCCTTCATAATAGAGGTTGAGATCAATAGTTTGCCTCAGGCGGAGACCTTTAGCATTGACACTGATTGTTCCTGGAACTCTGTAACTGCAGAGCTCAGACTGTTTCTATGGAACCCAAAGACGAGACTGCTTTCAAACATTTTCAATTTAAGCTGGAAGACAATCTTGTCTTGGCAGTACAATACCCTTAATAACAGCACCCAAGTCACAGATAAATATGAAGGACTTATACCATACCATACCATACCATTTTATTTATAAAGCACTTTAAACAGGAACAAGTCCACACCAAAGTGCTGGACAAACAAACACGCAACAGGCAACACAGACAATGAAGTACAACACGAAAAACATAAAAACATTGCAGATCATAAATCAAACGATCCAATACAAATCAGCTGGCATTGAAAGCGATGGAGTAGTAGTGAGTTTATGGGTTTGTTATTCAAGTTAGTTTGTCATAAAATATTTTATTTTGAAGGAATTATGGGTTTGTTATTCAGGTTAATTTGTCATAAAATAGTTTTATTTTGAAGGACTTATGGGTTTGTTATTTAAGTTAGTTTGTCATAAAATAGTTTCATTTTTGTTATTCAAGTTAGTTTGTCATGAAATAGCTTTATTTTGAAGGACTTACGGGTTTGTTCAAGTTTGTTTGTTTTGAAGGATTTATGGGTTTGTTATTCAAGTTAGTTTGTCATAAAATATTTTATTTTGAAGGATTTATGGGTTTGTTATTCAGGTTATCCATCCATCCATTCTCTTCCGCTTATCCGGGGTTGCGTCGCGGGGGTAGCAACTTAAGTAAGGAGGCCCAGACTTCCCTCTCCCCAGCCACTTGGGCCAGCTCCTCCGGGGGAATCCCAAGGCGTTCCCAGGTCAGCCGAGAAACATAGTCCCTCTAGCGTGTCCTGGGTCTTCCTCTGGGTCTTCTCCCGGTGGGACATGCCCGGAACACCTCACCAGGGAGGCGTCCAGGAGGCATCCTAACCAGATGCCCGAGCCACCTCAACTGGCTCCTCTCGATGTGGAGAAGCAGCGGCTCTACTCCGAGTCCCTCCCGGATGACTGAGCTTCTCACCCTATCTCTAAGGGAGAGTCCAGACACCCTGCGGAGAAAACTCATTTCAGCCGCTTGTATCCGAGATCTTGTTCTTTCGGTCACAACCCAAAGCTCATGACCATAGATGAGGGTGGGAACGTAGATCGATAGGTAAATTGAGAGCTTTGCCTTTTGACTCGGCTCTCTCTTCACCACGACAGACTGGTACAGCGCCCGCTTCACTGCAGATGCTGCACCTATCCGCATATCGATGTCACACTCCAGTTTTCCCTCATTCGTGAACAAGACTCCGAGATACTTAAACTACTCCACTTGGGGCAGGACATCCTCCATGACCCGGAGAGGGCGCTCTACCCTTTTCTGGCTCAAGACCATGGCCTCGGATTAGGAGGAACTGATCCTCATCCCGGCCGCGTCACATTCGGCTGCAAACCGCTCCAGCAAAAGCCGTAGATCACGACCTGATGAAGCCAATAGGACCACATCATCTGCAAAAAACAGAGAAGTGATTCTAAGGCCACCATGCCACCAAAGTGGATCCCATCAACACCTTGGCTGCGCCTAGAAATTCTGTCCATAAAAGTTATGAACAGAATCGGTGACAAAGGGCAACCTTGGCAGAGTCCAACTCTCACTGGACACGAGCCTGACTTACTGCCAGCAATGCGGACCAAGCTCTGACACCGGTTGTACAGGGACCTAACAGCCTGTATCAAAGGGCCTGGTACCCCATACTCCCGGAGTACCCCCCACAGGGCCCCTGGAGGGACGCGGTCGAATGCCTTCTCCAAGTCTACAAAGCACATGTAAACTGGTTGGGCTAACTGCCACACACCCTCCAGGACCCTGCTGAGGGTGTAGAGCTGGTCCAGTGTTCCACGACCAGGACGAAAACCACACTGCTCCTCCTTAATCTGAGGTTCGACTATCCAACGGACCCTCCTCTCTAGAACCCCTGAATAGACCTTACCAAGGAGGCTTAAGAGTGTGATCCCCCTATAGTTGGAACACACACTCTACGGTTCCCCTTTTTGAATAGGGGAACCACCACCCCAGTCTGCCAATCCAAGGGAACTGCTCCCGATGTCCACGCAATATTGCAGAGTCGCGTAAACCAACACAACCCACAAAATCCAGAGCCCTAAGGAACTCCAGGCGAATCTCATCCACCCCTGGGGCCCTGCCATCGAGGAGCTTTTTAACCACCTCGGTGACCTCAGCACCAGAGATTGGAGAGCCCGACCCAAAGTCCCCAGGCTCTGCTTCCTCAGTGGAAGACGTGCCAGTAGGATTGAGGAGGTCTCCAAGTATTCTGCCAACCGACTCACAATAACCCGAGTTGAGGTCAGCAGCATGCCACCCCCACTATAAATGGTGTTCGTTGCATACCGCTTTCCCCCCCTGAGACGCCGGATGGTGGACCAGAATCGTCTCGAAGCCGTACGGAAGTCATTCTCCATGGCCTCTCCGAACTCTTCCCACGCCCGAGTTTTTGCCTCAGCAACCACACGAGCTCCATGCCGTTTGGACTGCCGGTACACATCAGCCGCTTCCAGGGTCCCACAGGCCAAAAAGGCCCAATAGGACTCCTTCTTCTACCTGACCGCATCCCTCACCGCCGGTGTCCACCACCGGGTTCGAGGGTTCCTGCCACGACAGGCACCAACAACCTTGCAGCCACAGCTCTGATAAGCCACCTCAACAATAGAGGCGCTGAACATGTCCCACTCTGAATCCATGTCCCCTGCCTCCCTCGGAACGTGTTCAAAGCTCTCCCGGATGTGGGAGTTAAAGCTCCATCTTACGGGAGACTCTGCCAGACGTTCCCAGCAGACCTTCACATTACGTTTGGGTCTGCCAGGTCTGACCGGCATCCTCCCCCACCATCTGAGCCAACTCACCACCAGGTAGTGGTCAGTTGACAGCTCCACCCCTCTCTTCACCCGAGTGTCCAAGACATGTGGCCGCAGATCAGATGAGACGACAACAAAGTCGATCATCGAACTGCGACCTAGGGTGTCCTGGTGCCAAGAGCACATATGGACACCCTTATGCCTGAACATGGTGTTCGTTATGGACAATCCATGACGAGCACAGAAGTCCAATAACAGAACACCACTCGGGTTCAGATCAGGGGGGCCATTCCTCCCAACCACACCCCTCCAGGTCTCATTGGCATTGCCTACTTGAGCGTTTAAGTCCCCCAGTAGAACAAGGGAGTCCCCAGGAGGCACACTCTCCAATACCCCCTCCAAGGACTCCAAAAAGGGTGGGTATCTGAGCTGCCGTTTGGCGCATAGGCACAAACAACAGCCAGAGCCCATCCCCCCACATGTAGGCGGAGGGAGGCTACCCTCTTGTTCGTCGGGGTGAACCCCAACGAACAGGGCTGCCGTGGCGTAGTTGTAATGGCAGTCGTACCCCGATCGGAAGGTTGGAGGTTCGAATCTCGAGTTCCCACACCATGCGTCGTTGTGTCCCTGGGCAAGACACTTAACCCAGAGTTGCTCCCGTTAGGACTGGCTGGAGCCTTGCATGGCAGACTACCGCTACCGGTGTATGAATGTGTGTATGAATGGGTGGATGGCTGGTGCTGTAAAGCGCTTTGGGGCCCCTCATAGGGGGCTGGAAGGCGCTATATAAGTAAGCTCCATTTGCCATTTATTCAGGTTAGTTTGTCATAAAATTGTTTTATTTTGAAGGATTTATGGGTTTGTTATTCAAGTTAGTTTGTCATGAAATATTTTATTTTGAAGGATTTATGGGTTTGTTATTCAAGTTAGTCATAAAATAGTTTTATTTTGAACGACTTTTGGGTTTGTTATTTAGTTAACAAACTAAAATACAACTAAACTAAAACACAAACTAAAATAGTTTTATTTTGAAGAACTTCTGGGTTTGTTATTTAAGTTAATTTGTCATAAAATAGTTTTATTTTGAAGGACATGGGTTTGTTATTCAAGTTAGTTTGTCATAAAATAGTGGTATTTTGAAGGGTTTATGGGTTTGTTATTCAAGTTAGTTTGTCATAAAATATTTTATTTTGAAGGATTTATGGGTTTGTTATTCAAGTTAGTTTGTCATAAAATATTTTATTTTGAAGGATTTATGGGTTTATTAGTCAAGTTAGTTTGTAACAAAAATAGTTTTATTTTGAAGGGCTTATTGGTCTGTTAGTCAAGCTAGTCTTTCATAAAATAGTTTTATTTTGAATTTTACGCTAACTTAGGGGCCAATCTGTATTTTAAACATATTCATGGGTGACAAAAAGTCCATGCTTTCTGAAAACACCTCTCTTGGGATTCAGAAGTGAAAGCATTAAAGGCTAAAAACAGGAAGTTTTTTCATAAAACTGGTTGGTTGGGAAACAAGACAGATAACTTTTTGTTTGTTTGCCCAAGCAGAAGAAGCCTTTTTTATTTAAACCTTTAATGTTTGAATCTTTAAATTTTGGTGGACATGCAAGCTTGTACAGTAATTGCCCAAACTAGCACTAAAAAGGAAACACACCAAATTCCCTCTATTTGCACTGTATTGTTCTCAGGCAGTGATTTTTGCTTTCCTGTCAAAATAAAAGACCTTTCTCAGTCAGTTTTCATCCAGAACTTGTACTAAACTGACATGTGGTGCAAGAAGAACAAAAATGGCACTGATCATAAAAATCCCTTGGTTTATTAAAGAGAGCCATCTACTGGAGAACACCCCGATATAAACAGTTTGCATCCGTTTCAGTTCTTTGTTAAAAATAAAAAAAGCTGAAATTATACTTGCAAAAATCAGCATTTGCAGAGAAGTTGTTTTTCTGCAGAGCTAAAGACAAAGTCAAGACCTTGGCCCAACCATCCAGCTGTGCAAGCCCTTCTTAGCCAAATAGGTGATTCAAAGACATAAATAACAGCCAGATGTGCTACCAGTCCATTACAAATGCACATTACCCTTGACTGCTGTTTTTTTCATGCAAGACAGAAATGAGAGACAGTTTGCAACAGATGATGTGACAGCAGACTGCAGTAGGAGGTCACTGTGATGGAAATGTTGCAAAAGACAAAGTAATGGCCATATGATGTCAGCTTCATACACATCAGTTTATCCAATGTATGTCCACGTGACTCTATATTAGGTCATTTCTAAGCGACATCAGCATATCAAAGCAAAAGCACAATTTTCTGGAAAAATAACTGGCTCTGGATGAGAGTGGAGAGAGAAAAAAATATAACATAACGAGTCTTTATTTAGTCTTTAAGAGCCTTTTTTTCTCACACCCTAAAAATGTGGGCACATGTAAACATCTGACAATTTTGACACCTCTGCAATTCAACCCACATTGTTACATACTGGAGACTGCAGAGAACTCGGACACAAACCGAACTGAGAAAGGTCAGAGGAGCTTTGCTATGAAATAAGGATGAATGATTGTTTGAAATGTGTTTAATAGATTAACTCAGAAACCACCGATATGACTCCAAATCCGCCCAAATTATCCCCACCCGCCCAAAGCTATTTTTACCCCCAAAGTAGAGAATGAAAACCGCCCAAATGGCGGTAAACTGCCAAATCGGACAACACTGCATCTGAGCACACAGAACCAAAACACAGTGTTGTTTCCATGGGCCCTGTTCCCTGATGAAGATCTCATCAATCTTCAGTCACTTAAATCATTCTTTATCTCTCTGATCCTGTCAAAGATGATGTTACGACCGGTGAGGATCAAAACACATTTAATGGACACAGGACACAAGGAAAAGGTTTAACATTAATTTATTAAAGAAACAAGGTCGTCTGTAGGAGGGGAACCACCTCCAGCTTCTCCGGGCGTCCCACGTCCTAAAAAAAAAAGAAGTTCAACCGAAAGGTGGGTTTGGATAAAGCGGCCAAAAGAAAAATAAAGCTGCCCAACAGAGCCAACTCTATACAGAGCCGGCGAACCCTGTTAGACAGCGGGCTACCTCTACCAAAACTCTAGGCCTACAGGATGTAAAACAAAAATAGCGAAAACTAGACTACCGCTTTACCCAACCAAAAGTAATGAAAGGAATTATGTTACAACAACAAAAAGGCACGAGCCCCCACACACAGCTGCCTCTAACAGACAGCCACCAGAGCCCTCAGACTCTGAGACTCAAAAACCTCCAACACTTCAGCTCAGGTCCTCTACTCTAGGTCACTAGAGTCCACACGAGCACAAATGTACTCTACTAACCCACTCCAAAATGAAGTGTACCAACAATCACTGTCTATCTAGTGATCAACACAACCTGGGAGGGTGGAGAAACTCCCAGTCTACCAAACAATCACTGTCTAGTGATCAACACAACCTGGGAGGGTGGAGAAACTCCCAGTCTACCAAACAATCAAGCAGCAAGCTTCCACTGCTGACTGTAATATTATATTTGAATGTCCTCTAAACACCAAAACCTCACATACCTGCACACACCTCCTCTATTCTCCACTAACCATCCAAACCTCCACTAACCATAACCTCCACTAACCATAACCTCCACTAACCATAACCTCCACTAACCATAACCTCCACTAACCATAACCTCCACTAACCATAACCTCCACACATTCTGGCTTGAGCTCAGTGCATTTAAAGGGAGAGAGAGAGAGTCAGCAGGTGTTGCAGCTCAGCTAATCAAGCCTGATTGAAGCTGAGTAAAAAAAAGTGCAGCAGGAGTAGGCTGCAGACAGCAGGTGACCAAAACAAAACTGAGGTTTTAAACTAAGGTTAATCCCTTCAGGATACATAACATTCCCACCGCTAAATGTTTTGTATGGGGTGATGTATATGTTAAGTAAAAACATTGTACATGACCCATATAAAACAGTGAGGTTACATGTAACGGTCCTCATCACTCAAACAGACTAAAAACCTCATTAAAAACTAGTCTGGCAAACCGCTACCATATTATCAACAGTCACACTCAAAATATCTGAAATCCAAAAAGGCATCTTTGGTCTGGCTTGACCCTAAAAAGCTTTTGCTTATCAGACCCCAAACAAATACTAACACCATGGTTAATGGTGCCAGTGTGAAACTGGATGCCTCTCACGACAGCCAGGGGAAATCTGTCCTCCTCATTTCCTGCACTGGACAGCACCCCCGTGTCAGTTGCAACAGCTCTGCCATCAGTCGCACTGTAAACACAGCAGAGACAGTTAAAAAACACACATTCAACATATGGTTGCAGCACCTCACACCTCACAGACAGTAAGTATGCATTTTCTGCTGTACTTTTAATCAACTGTCCCATATTGTCCATCAGTACTCTTTCATTTTTCTCCACAGTGGCTGGATTCTCCACGGTGGCTGGAACAGGACAAGAAAGAGCAGGAGGACTTGTTGCGTGATTTTTCACTTCTTCAGAGATCTTCAGGTCCTCACTTGACTGAACTAGGAGCAGTTCAGTGTCAAACAACAGTGTAAAACTGTCACTGAGATCGTTGTCATCTTCTCCCTGAAGATGTGGTGAGGACAGCAACAGTTTCACCTCCTCCACTGGAATCTGCTCTGCTTCACAGTCCATCAGGAAGCTGTTACTCAAAACAGACTCATCCTCTTCTTCCTCCAGTCGATGTTCTTGAAGCGCCACCTCCTGTAGAAGTGGCTCACCTGCTTGAGTGAAAAGCTCTGGTGTCACCTTTAGATGACACACAGTGGGACACGAACGTTGCTTTTCCAGTTCAGCTTTGAGCTTTAATTCTCTCTGTGACTCCTGTCTTTCTTGTTCCAGAAGACGCTTCTTCTCTTCCTGAGCAGCTTGAAATCTCTCCAAAGCAGCTTGTCGTTTTTGTTCCTGTTTTTTTAAAAACAAAAGTTCACGCTCTTGTTTTTCTTTTAAGGCAGCTCGCTCCAGCTCAAAAGCAGCTCGCTTCTCTTCAAGCTCCTTTCTCCTCAAGGCAATCCATTCATCATGTTCTGCTTTCCTCAAAGCAGATTCTTTTCTTAGACGCTCTTGTTCATTAAGCTCAGGAAATATCCCAAGCTGGACCAATTCACAAAGTAGTTCACTCCCCATCCATTCACCATCAGCATATTTTCTGACGTCAATCTTATAATGGTTTGCAACACTTAGCATTTGATCTCTTGTGCAGTCTGCAAAGACCTGCACTGTAGGTTGTTCAAGGAATTTATTTAAATTAAATGCCATGATGCAGACAAACAGTTTTAAGCTGTACCCTTCTTATGACTTTCACTGTAAACAACAGCAAAAATCCCAGCTGCATTTGAACGCAGCACAATCCAAAAACACACCTACACAGCTGCGTACTATGGCACAATCAGCAGGCAATCAGCAGGTGCTCAGCAATCATGAGCCGACTCAAAACTCAAGTGCTTCACTGAAACACTCCAACAAGTTTGTGACAAACAAACAAACGAGCAGTCGTCTCAAAACACAGCACCCCTCTCTGTAGCAGCGCCAAAACTCACAATTCCTCACAAAACAACTCTATATTCCGGACAAACATTAATCATATCCCGGACGAGCCCCAATAAATATGTTACGATCCAACAAGGATCAAAACATATTTAATGGACACAGGACACAAGGAAAAGGTTTAACAAATTTATTAAAGGAACAAAGGGTCATCTGTAGGAGGGGAACCACCTCCAGCTTCTCCAGGCGTCCCACGTCCTAAAAAAAAAGAAAGTTCAACCGAAAGGTGGGTTTGGATAAAGCGGCCAAAAGAAAAATAAAGCTGCCCAACAGAGCCAACTCTATACAGAGCCGGCGAACCCTGTTAGACAGCGGGCTACCTCTACCAAAACTCTAGGCCTACAGGATGTAAAACCAAAAGAATAGCGAAAACTAGACTACCGCTTTACCCAACCAAAAGTAATGAAAGGAATTATGTTACAACAACAAAAAGGCACGAGCCCCCACACACAGCTGCCTCTAACAGACAGCCACCAGAGCCCTCAGACTCTGAGACTCAAAAACCTCCAACACTTCAGCTCAGGTCCTCTACTCTAGGTCACTAGAGTCCACACGAGCACTAATGTACTCTACTAACCCACTCCAGAATGAAGTGTACCAACAATCACTGTCTATCTAGTGATCAACACAACCTGGGAGGGTGGAGAAACTCCCAGTCTACCAAACAATCACTGTCTAGTGATCAACACAACCTGGGAGGGTGGAGAAACTCCCAGTCTACCAAACAATCACTGTCTAGTGATCAACACAACCTGGGAGGGTGGAGAAACTCCCAGTCTACCAAACAATCACTGTCTAGTGATCAACACAACCTGGGAGGGTGGAGAAACTCCCAGTCTACCAAACAATCAAGCAGCAAGCTTCCACTGCTGACTGTAATATTATATTTGAATGTCCTCTAAACACCAAAACCTCACATACCTGCACACACCTCCTCTATTCTCCACACTGTCCAAAACCTCCACTAACCATAACCTCCACTAACCATAACCTCCACACATTCTGGCTTGAGCTCAGTGCATTTAAAGGGAGAGAGAGAGAGAGTCAGCAGGTGTTGCAGCTCAGCTAATCAAGCCTGATTGAAGCTGAGTAAAAAAAAAAGTGCAGCAGGAGTTGGCTGCAGACAGCAGGTGACCAAAACAATACTGAGGTTTTAAACTAAGGTTAATCCCTTCAGGATACATAACAGGGGCGCTGGTTTCATGATCGCTGCAGCCTGCAGATGGACCACTGTCAGTCTCGGAAGTGATGCTATTGCATTCCAGAAATGAAGGGGGCGCTGTTTTCATGATCACTAGTATTTAAAAAAACTTGGATATTTGAGTGTAGTTTATGAAGTTTCCAATGACACATTGTGGTAAACAATGATAATATTTGAGCTCACCTGCAACCAAGCATATTATAGTTTTTGGAATGCAGCCCTGGCAAACCCACTATAGTATAGGGATAAGCGTGTGTGTATGATAATTAATGGATGGATAGTGTTCCTAATGTAATACATTTGTCTTTAAAATATAAATTTCCATTTAAAAAATTGTAATAGGGATAAGCGTGCATGTATGATAATTAATGGATGGATAAATGTGTTCCTAATGTAATGTACATTTGTCTTTAAAATATTAATTTCCATTTAAAAAATTTATAATAGCGATAAGCGTGCGTGTATGATAATTAATGGATGGATAGTGTTCCTAATGTACATTTGTCTTTAAAATATTAATTTCCATTAAAAAAATTGTAATAGCACTACTAGTGCCTTTAAAATATTAATTTCCATTCATTTTGTTGTTGTTACGTGTTTTAATAGCGCCACTAGTGCCCCCTTAATAGCGCCACTAGCGCCCCCTTCATTTCCGGAGTGTAATAACCACTTCCGGGACTGACACCGGTCCGTGCTGCAAGCTACAGCGAGGACCTTCTCGTATGTCTCTATAGAAAATGTGACAGTATTTACCTCTCCATGGCTAACGTCCATTGCTTCCAAATCATCAACGCGAGACTTCCTCACCCTCTCCCTGCGAGATTGTTCTTCCTAGAAAACAAAACCGAGCTGTGATGGTCCACACAGACAAATGGTTTTATGGCATAACTTCACAAACAGGAATTCTTACCCGAATGATGTCCTCCTTCTCTGTCTCCTGAACCTGGTAGAGAATCTTTGACAGCTCCTGATCCGACTCCATTTTCCCTATGATACGTTCATTGTATGCTTCACTCTGAGTGCTCGCCAGCATGGTACAATACTGAACTATGTGTGTGTGTGTGAAAAGACACAAACAATTTCAAAATAAAAACAATATGGCAGAACGTTGCGGCAAACTTTCATCCAGCCAGACTTGACTTACTCATGCGACGGTGCTGACGGAGGATTTTAATGAAATCGAATGTGTTGACGCCCAACAACAGCTGGTTCTCACATTCTCTGTCATCACTGGCAGTCTGTAAAACAGGAGAAAAAGGGTGTCCAAAAGATCTGTGTGTGTGTGGGCACAAGTCAACTATCAACAAATGTCGACAGACAAACCTTGAGGATTTCTAAGACTTCATCAGCTTTCTTTTGAGAGACAATGGCATCGTCATAGAATAATAAGAATAAGAATGAATTTAATTTATAACGCACTTTTCATTAACAAAAATCTCAAAGTGTTAGAAACGACTGAACTGACGCTGGAGCCAAAAGGCATCGATGTCTCGAGGATGTAAATCTTTTTTCTTCACAGTCATCACATCACCTGTTCCACCAAACTACATAAACAGGAATTAATTAACAATAAAAAAAATCTGAATAAAAAGGCTGAAGTACTGACTAATGACAAGAACACTACACTTACATTGGCTGTGTAGTGGTCACACATGCTTCCTCTCCTTCACCGTCTTCATCTGAGTGTTCATCTCGTACTTCTCCAAACTGGTCTTCATCTCCTTCCTGCAAACCAGAAAAATGATTACTTTTATAATTTATTTGGAGCACAAACATCTGTATGTTCCAAAGCTTTTGGGGACAAAATTTGCAATACCTTTTATCACTGAAATTCAAAGTCAGGTGAATCTTATTTTCGACGAGGGTCAGTTCGTTGTGCAGAAAGCTGTTAGAACAAAAAGGAATTTAACATCATGAAAAAAAAAAACTTTACCTTAAAAAAAATTCTTATCTGACTTTATAGCACAAGGGTTCCAAGAACTTAACTGTTCCTTAATAAATTCACGCAATGGTCAAATCTTCTGGATTTAAATTGTTTCACTTTGACGTCTTCCAAATCATCGCGTGCACTGTGTGCTCAGCATATTAAAGATGTTACTTTAAATAAAAATCTGTGATTTTTATCAATTTTGTTGTCCTGTGACATGTTCAAATCTGTTCTGCCATCTTTGTTTTGATTTTTGTGAAAACAAAGTCAAAAGATGCTTCTTGTTTGTTATTTTAAACGTTTTATTTAAAATAAACTGGAGTGCACAGAATAACTTTAAAATATGTTGTTTTACATTAAATGCAGACTAGGTTTCATCATCTATTCTGTGTAAATGTTCTGCTTGTTTTTATCACAAAGTGACTGTAATTACTCTTCGTGGCCGCTATAGAGGCGCTGTTGACGCCCGCTAGCTTAGCCTTTAGCTTAACCGTTAGCTTGCGAGTAGCATCTAACAAAATCGGATTAAAAGCAACTTACGCAAAGAGTTTTAGCCTGTATGTGATACTCACTAGAACCGCGTTCTTTTAAGAGACATACTCAATGTTATTAAACCTGTTGAGACAGGTTCTGTGATTTTTAAACGTTAAAGAAAAATCTCCGTTTGTCTTGTGGTTATGTGTTATGCACTGCGCAAATAAATTATAAATAAATCGAATTTTAGCTCAAAATTCGAATACAGCTCATAGTTTGTAAATGACCACCAAGTAATTACGTTCAAGTTTAAAGAAATTCGGCCGTGTGGTTTATGACCTACAGTATATTGCTAACAGACACTGAGCTAACAGTGAAGTGGCTAGTTCATAGGCCCTGAGCAGGAGGCTGGGCTGCGACACAGTCCGACCAGAGAAGGCTGCCGTCGGACACATGAGCTGCGACTCACTCGTGTATCTCCTAGCTGCTAAGAAGCAACTGGGGGAAAGAAACCCAGCGTACCCCCACCTTTCTTTTACCTGCGAATCTTTACTTCCACGGCACGCGATTGTCTCAAACGAAAATTTAAAATTATATTGTAGCTAGCCGCTAGCTAAGACTTATATTAGTTGGCTAGCTCTACCGTTAGCTAACACGAGCTGAGTCAATATCCAAATCGCCTGTTATAAAACATTTTGATACCAACCAACTTCATGCATTATGATTAAAAAAACATACTTACTGGTATCTGTTAAGATATTTCCCAAGAGAAGCAAGCAAACGCGCTCAAAAATGAGGCTCTGCGCATGTGCGATGTGTGTGTGTTCTGAGCATGCGCGTTGTGTGAGGTTCTGCGCATGCGCATGACAAATTCACCCATTTACATTCACATAACTTCTATGAAAACCAGTCACACAAATTTAAATAATATAATCTTGATTGTTTTATATCTTTTTATATCTTTGATTATTTAAACAATGTTGGTAAGTAATACTAATTACATTCAATAAAGTTGATAATTTATTAAATTATGTATATAATCTTTCATTTTAATGCATAAATATAAAAAAATGAGTTTTTAAATAAAATCAAATAGATTTAAATATATAAAACTTACTTATGCCATGAATCATTTCTGTGAGTGCACCAGATATACTTTTTATACTTTTTATACTATGCAAAAACTCAGGACAGTATTACACTTTTATTATTTCATTTTATGCTTATGTTCATTAAATGTTTAGTGTTTTAGTGTTGGTGTAAATTTTCATACTTTTATACTACTATGCAAAAACTCAGGACAGTGTTACACTTTTACTATTTTATGCTTATGTTTATTAAATGTTTCAGTGTTTTAGTATTTAAATGGTTACTGTTGCACCGAGGGACTGAGAGAAACGCAATTTCAATCCTGTGTATGTCCTGTACATTTTGCAGTTCTGACAATAAAGTTGACTTTGACTTTGATTACAATAGTCAAGTCTGGAGGTCACAAAGGCATGGATGGCCTTCTCCAGATCACTACGGCTGAGGAGTGACTTTACTTTAGAGAGCAGACGGAGCTGAAAGAAGCTGGTTTTGACAACAGAACTGATCTGTTTATCAAGCTTTAACACTAATTTGACTAAGGCTGCGCTTTTTTGCGCAAGTGAACTTGGCTTCTAAATCCCCCGGTCCCTTTCAGTGGGCTATATAATGTCGATTCACATGCTAATGACCCTGCTAATGACCCATTAATTCTACACCTACACCCCCCCACCCCCTACCCCTCAGTCCAAAATCCTTGGACCCAGTGCAGGCCTTGTATAACACATAAGCATTTATCGCTGCCAGGTCAAGCATGTTGTAGAACACGGCAATGGGCCGCACCGTATATAAATGTGCAATCTGGTCCATTATACCGGTATGTCAGTTGACCTCAGGTCATGTGACCTGTGTCGGTCCGTCAGTTGACTTCATGTCGTGTGACCTGTGTCATTTTGTCAGTTGACCTCAGGTCATGTGACCTGTGTTGGTCCATCACTTGACCTCAGGTCATGTGACCTGTGTCGGTCCGTCAGTTGACCTCAGGTCATGTGACCTGTGTCGGTCCGTCAGTTGACTTCATGTCGTGTGACCTGTGTCGTTTTGTCAGTTGACCTCAGGTCATGTGACCTGTGTTGGTCCGTCACTTGACCTCAGGTCATGTGACCTGTGTCGGTCCGTCAGTTGACCTCAGGTCATGTGACCTGTGTCGGTCCGTCAGTTGACCTCATGTCGTGTGACCTGTGTCGGTCCGTCAGTTGACCTCAGGTCATGTGACCTGTGTCGGTCCGTCAGTTGACTTCATGTCATGTGACCTGTGTCGTTGTGTCAGTTGACCTCAGGTCATGTGACCTGTGTTGGTACGTCAGTTGACCTCATGCCGTGTGACCTGTGTCGGTCCGTCAGTTGACTTCATGTCGTGTGACCTGTGTCATTTTGTCAGTTGACCTCAGGTCATGTGACCTGTGTTGGTCCGTCACTTGACCTCAGGTCATGTGACCTGTGTCGGTCCGTCAGTTGACCTCATGCCATGTGACCTATGTCGGTATATCAATTGACCTCATGTTGTGTGACCTGTGTCATTTTGTCAGTTGACCTCAGGTCATGTGACCTGTGTTAGTCCGTCAGTTGACTTCATGTCATGTGACCTGTGTCGTTGTGTCAGTTGACCTCAGGTCATGTGACCTGTGTTGGTCCGTCACATGACCTTAGGTCATGTGACCTATGTCGGTCCATCAGTTGACCTCAGGTCATGTGACCTGTGTCGGTCCGTCAGTTGACCTCATGCCATGTGACCTATGTCGGTACGTCAATTGACCTCATGTTGTGTGACCTGTGTCGTTTTGTCAGTTGACCTCAGGTCATGTGACCTGTGTTGGTCCGTCAGTTGACTTCATGTCATGTGACCTGTGTCGTTGTGTCAGTTGACCTCAGGTCATGTGACCTGTGTTGGTCCGTCACATGACCTCAGGTCATGTGACCTGTGTCGGTCCGTCAGTTGACCTCAGGTCATGTGACCTATGTCGGTCCGTCAGTTGACCTCATGTCGTGTGACCTGTGTCGGTCCGTCAGTTGACCTCAGGTCATGTGACCTGTGTCGGTCCGTCAGTTGACTTCATGTCATGTGACCTGTGTCGTTGTGTCAGTTGACCTCAGGTCATGTGACCTATGTTGGTACGTCAGTTGACCTCATGCCGTGTGACCTGTGTCGGTCGGTCAGTTGACTTCATGTCGTGTGACCTGTGTCGTTTTGTCAGTTGACCTTAGGTCATGTGACCTGTGTTGGTCCGTCACTTGACCTCAGGTCATGTGACCTGTGTCGGTCCGTCAGTTGACCTCATGCCATGTGACCTATGTCGGTATATCAATTGACCTCATGTTGTGTGACCTATGTCATTTTGTCAGTTGACCTCAGGTCATGTGACCTGTGTTGGTCCGTCAGTTGACTTCATGTCATGTGACCTGTGTCGTTGTGTCAGTTGACCTCAGGTCATGTGACCTATGTTGGTCCGTCACATGACCTTAGGTCATGTGACCTGTGTCGGTCTATCAGTTGACCTCAGGTCATGTGACCTTTGTCGGTCCGTCAGTTGACCTTAGGTCATGTGACCTGTGTCGGTCCGTCAGTTGACCTCATGTTGTGTGACCAGTGTCGGTCCGTCAGTTGACTTCATGTCGTGTGACCTGTGTCGTTTTGTCAGTTGACCTCAGGTCATGTGACCTGTGTTGGTCCGTCACTTGACCTCAGGTCATGTGACCTGTGTTGGTCCGTCAGTTGACCTCAGGTCATGTGACCTGTGTCAGTCCGTCAGTTGACCTCAGGTCATGTGACCTGTGTCGCTATGTCAGTTGACCTCATGCCGTGTGACCTGTGTCGGTCCGTCAGTTGACCTCATGTCGTGTGACCAGTGTCGGTCCGTCAGTTGACTTCATGTCGTGTGACCTATGTCGTTTTGTCAGTTGACCTCAGGTCATGTGACCTGTGTTGGTCTGTCACTTGACCTCAGGTCATGTGACCTGTGTCGGTCCGTCAGTTGACCTCATGTCATGTGACCTGTGTCGGTCCGTCAGTTGACTTCATGTCGTGTGACCTGTGTTGGTCTGTCCCTTGACCTCAGGTCATGTGACCTGTGTTGGTCCGTCAGTTGACCTCAGGTCACGTGACCTATGTCGGTCCATCAGTTGACCTCAGGTCATGTGACCTGTGATGGTATGTCAGTTGACCTCATGCCATGTGACCTGTGTCGGTCCGTCAGTTGACTTCATGTCGTGTGACCTGTGTTGGTCCGTCAGTTGACCTCAGGTCATGTGACCTGTGTCGGTCCGTCAGTTGACCTCATGTCGTGTGACCTATGTCGGTCCGTCAGTTGACTTCATGTCATGTGACCTGTGTCGGTCCGTCAGGTGACGGACAACAATAGGTCAAGCATGTTGTAGAACACAGCAATGGGCCACCTGCATGTGCCGGCACGCACCGTATATACATGTGCCAAGGACAAGGAGAGAGACAGTACTTGTAAGCAAAATAATTTATTTGACAGAACATCAGGGTTATAGGATAATCAGCACAGCAGAATAAGACAATTTTATGCATAAAATTGTTCTGGAGCAGACAAAGCTTTCCGTTCAGTGGATGTCCCAAAATGTTCAACTGTGAGATAACTTCAGGGTCTGTTATGTGTGAATTCAGGTCAGGGCCTCTCTTCTGACTAAGGGGGGAAGTGCAAGCAGAGTCTTACTTACCTGGTGGAAACATTGGAATGCAGTCTGGTGTGGTGGGGGTGTCTGAGTTGTGTGCACGCATATTTATAACAAAAGGCAGTTAATGGCCCACTAATGTTTGAGGAGAAGGAGGGGGTTTGTCCTCAGGATCTTGAAAATTCAGTCATTCTAGTGTTAAGTTGGAGTCAAGCTGCACTCCAAGATTTCTGACCACCGGGTTGAAGTGGGGGAGGGGGAAACCAAAACTGGGACTAGGAAAGATGTTGCTGGTGTCACCGGGGATACCAAATAAAATACATTCAGTTTTATCTGTGTTTAGGTGGAGGAAGTTTTGAGAGAGCCAGTGCTTAATGCCATTTAAGCAGTTGACAATAGTGTTTGAACTGGGTGAGGGGTTGGGAGTGACTGGCAGATAGATTTGTAAATCGTCTGCATACATATGAAAAGACAGATTATGACGTGCAATGATTGATCCTAATGGTAGCATGTAAAGAGAAAAGAGGACTGGCCCCAGAATGGATCCCTGTGGTACGCCAGAGGTCAGAGGGGTTGATGAAGAGGAGGACAGATCACCTATCATGACAGAAAAGTTCTCCCAGTTAGGTAAGATCTGAACCACTCTAGCACAGCTCCCTGGAGGCCAACCTGCTGAGACAAGCGGTTGATTAGTACCTGATGGTCGACGGTGTCAAAAGCGGATGAGAGGTCTAACATCACCAGCAGAACAGGATTTTTTGCATCCAGAGACAGAAGAATGTCATTCTGCACTTTGAGGAGTGTTGATTCAGTACTGTGACGAGCTCGAAAACCAGACTGAAATTTTTCAAACAGGTTGTTGTGCTCGGGTGCAAGGGGTCGGGTGCAATGTGAGATGGGTGGTGGCCGAGGGCGGGGACCCTGGCGGTCTGATCCTCGGCTACAGAAGCTGGCCATTGGGACATGGAATGTCACCTCTCTGGTGGGGAAGGAGCCTGAGCTAGTGTGTGAGGTTGAGAGTTTCCGACTAGAAATAGTCGGACTCACCTCAACGCATGGCTCTGGCTCTGGAACCAGTTTCCTTGAGAGGGGTTGGACACTCTTCCACTCTGGAGTTGCCCCTGGTGAGAGGCGCCGAGCAGGAGTGGGCATACTGGTTGCCCCCCATCTTGGTGCCTGTACGTTGGGGTTCACCCCGGTGAACGAGAGGGTAGCCTCCCTTCGCCTACGTGTGGGGGGACGGGCTCTGACTGTTGTTTGTGCCTATGCACCAAACGGCAGCTCAGACTACCCACCCTTTTTGGAGTCCTTGGAGGGGGTATTGGAGAGTGCGCCTCCTGGGGACTCCCTTGTTCTACTGGGGGACTTCAACGCTCACGTGGGCAATGACAGTGAGACCTGGAGGGGTGTGGTTGGGAGGAACGGCCCCCCTGATCTGAACCAGAGTGGTGTTCTGTTATTGGACTTCTGTGCTCGTCATGGATTGTCCATAACGAACACCATGTTTAAGCATAAGGGTGTCCATATGTGCTCTTGGCACCAGGACACCCTAGGTCGCAGTTCGATGATCGACTTTGTTGTCGTCTCATCTGATCTGCGGCCGCATGTCTTGGACACTC